>JANZXP010000194.1:30612865-30634917 GCA_027576715.1 Erythroxylum flavicans | reverse complement strand
GACTAGGGCATCCCCGTGCTTCAACACAAGTGTGACTCCTGGTGTGACTGGGTGTGCATTAGGCTGCACTCCCAGTCACACTCGTGACTGGGGAGTCCCAACAAGAGGGCATCCTATCCAAAAAGCCAAGGTAAATCTATGAGTATATCTTTTTGCTGCTGTGTATATTTGGGATTAGTCTGCATGAAAATCCTCTAATGAATTAGTTGTCGTAGAATATCAGTTATGATGTTTATTTGCATGGTTATTTCCTAGACCTTCACATGTCTTTAGTAATCTTCTCGGTTGAGATGTCAATTTACATTTTATTCCCATGATGTTGCATTTCTTTAAGCTTCCAATTTCTGTTATTTTTTATGATTTTAATTCAGAGTTTTTACCCGTGATTGATTTTTTATGTGAATTTTCTCTATATTCAAATTTTACTGGGAAAGACCGAAAACTTTGATGAACTGATGCAGCTGCTGTTGAAGAGAGGGAACTTGCAGAGGCTGAAGAATGGAGTTGAAAAATGACCATTTACTTGCCTGTTTTGTTTTGTTTTATGTGTATCTTTAGTGACCAATGAACTTTATTAGTCATTTTCTTCAATTTTGTCTTTGGTAGGTGAAGAAATTTTAAATTATTGTGCTCATTAGTCGTGGAAATTAATGATGCTAGGAACATATTAACCGAATGAATTTATATTCAACTTTCTTTTGGTGGTAGTTTCACTTTCATTTTGGTGCTTACAAGGACAAAGTACAAAATATTGTCATGAATGCAAATGTTTTAACCTTTTCTATTTAAAGTTTGATGTTTTTTCTAGCATTCTATGTATTTAATTCGGATTTGAGCAGGAAATGCCTCTATTAATTGGAAATATTTTGTTGGAACTTCCAAGTTTATAAAGCCAACCGCCCTCTTTTTATTTTGATGTAAAGAGTTAACTAATTGTGGTAAAGTTTCAATCTTTCATGATAATATGCATAATGCAACACAAAACATTCAATTACTCTTCGAGTTGTCTTCTAATTGAAGCTTAAGGGAGTTTTCATTTTTAATTATTTCACAAAGCAAGGCAAGAAAGGGGAATAAAAGTTTTAATATACAAATAATTGTCAATGACAAATTTCTCCTTTCATAATAAAGAAATCATTTTGTTTAACTCAATAAACTAATTCTTGAACAAAAGATATATTGGTGCAGGATAACTTCGTTTGTTTCTTCTTCCTCCTAAAAGGCCTAGTCGAGTTAGAGCTATAGCTTCTCCAAGTAATCAATTCCCACTTTTTGAGTCCTATGATTCTTTCTTGCCAACAATCACTATACTATTGCATGCCTCGTAGCACATGAAAGAAATTCCATCAGCATGGACCAACTTCATGCAACTTGGACCCAATCATAAGAGCATGAAACATATTCTGATACTGCCTCCTATTGAGTGCCCCAGCCTGCATGTGCTTTCCAACAACCTCAAGTGGGAAAGATGTAGTGCTTCATATTGCACCAGCCGCTGATCCAATAAGAAGAGTCATGGCAATCCCAACTTTCACTTTTTTGAATGCCTTTTTGTATGCTTTTCCTAGAGTATCGTAACCAAAGTAATTGGCTGCTGCGTAAGGAATAGCACCGTGAAATCCTTCAAGGTATTCTTATCCCATTAACTTGGATATCAATTCAGTAAGCATAGAAACACGGTTAGTATGCAGAAGCCTCAAATAACCAGAAAAGGAAAACTTATCAGAAATATTAAGTTCAGTAGTATGCAAACCTCGATAGCTTTGCTATGACCAACTCGGATGACATTAACCAAATTGCCCCCGAATAAGCCCTTCCAACCTTCATTCTTCATGATATTCTCAAACAATTCAATTATTGAGTGCCCGCAACTTCCAACCATCATATGAGTTCTTACAGTCTCCAAAGGAGCAATAGCAGAACGTGAGACAGCACCTGCAACTGCTCCACTGATCAACCTCCTAATTGACGGATTCCCTACTTTAAATTTCCATCTAAATCCACTTTCAGCTTCTTTTTACTCTTATGCTCTTCCTTCTCTTTTACCTCCAAAACCTCTCCAATCACCAATTTAAGAATTCTCTCAACGGGTAAAGTTGGTTCAAGCATTGAAACAATTTTCATCTGCAGAGTGGTTGCACTCCCCAATCACGAGTGTCACTGGGGAGTCCGCACGGGTGTGACTCGTGTGATGGGAGGCTCAGCCTAACGCTTGGCCGTGTAGCCTGCCTATGAACGGCCATGCGTTATGCTGTACTGCCGTGCTGGAGCATGCACGGCCGCGCAGCCTAGTAAATGCTTTATTCATCATCGTTCATTAATTTATGAAGAAGACGACAGAGGAGAGAGAAGAGAGGACATCGGCTGGAGGCGAAGAGAAGAGAGTGAGAGTGGGATTTCTGAAGTTACAAGAAGAAGAGACATCGACTGATTCACGACTTAGCCAATAAGACAGAAGAGTTCGAGTTAGATAGAAGAGTAACAGCGTCCTTAAAATTTTACAAATAACGACGACGTTTTTGGAGTATCGAAGTAAAGTCTAAGAAGACATGAGACTTTTGAGAGAGTACGATTGTACGAAAACAAAGTTTCCGTCTTTTATTGCAACACAAACTCACTCTTGTCCTGTCCGGTCACTACTTCCTCTTCACTTTGATCTTGCGATCATTCGCCCAAATAGAAAAAGTCGCTGTCACTGGTCGCGAGTTTCTCACGTATAACAACGAGGAACAGCTCTATCATGGACTCCACCTCCGCCTCCGCCTACGCCGCTGCTGCCACATTCATTAGTTGGCCCAAGCTCGGCTCCCTCCTCTGGCACCGGCGATCCCATAGCTTTGCTTTTCCTAGTTCCCGTGGCTCTGTAAGGATCGCGAGGGGTTGCCGTGTCTCTGCACAAATTAGGAGGGAGAGTTCGGGGATTGACTTCAGCGACCTGGATTGGAAGGTGAAGTATCAGAGGGATTTCGAGAGGAGGTTTAATCTCCCGCATTTGACCGATGTCTTCCCTGATGCTCAGTCCATTCCTTCCACATTTTGTCTCAAGATGAGGTCACCATTCTGATTATGATCATCTCTTTCCTTTTAGTGCTGATGTGTTGGTTGGGAATAACTGCTGGTTCAATATGATCGAGTCTTGTCGCTTTTTATGTGATTATGGTTTGTCTTCTGGTGTGCATTGTTAAATTTTTGTTTCTTTTGTTGAGCGAGCTTAAGAATTCTTAATGATTTAGTTAATATGATTAAGTTAGTAGCAAATTAAGGTGTTAGATTTGCTTTGTTCATATAAAATTTCTCTTCTTTTTCTCGGTTCTTGCTGGTGGATAGTAGCAAAATCTACTTTCAGTTTCTAGTGGCTCAAGAGCAAATTTTCCGTGGTGTGAATGCTCGTTGATCTGGGCGTTACTTTGAGTGTCTTTGATTATTATTGTGGTATTGTTCGCTTAAATAAGATGCTTACTTGCTTCATCAATGTCCTGTAAGCTAACTACTTTAATTTCACAGAACACCAACAGAGGATTTTGCGGATGGTTATCCTTCTGATGAGAAGTGGCATGGATATATCAATAACAACGATAGAGTGCTTCTTAAGGTGTGTTCTTCACTCTTCATACTAGCTTGTGAATCAAGTTAAGGCAACTTCTTGAAGGTGTGTTGTTAAAACTGAAGGCTATCATGTCGTGTTAAATACTCAAAAACGGCATCTGTAATGCATCACTTTCTCATTTGAGGACATTGTGGATGTTACTATTGATATTACCTTACTCATATGAGGGTTCCATATATGGTCTTTTGGAGGGAAGGTGTAATTTCTTTTGCAACTCTATCGTAAAGATTCTGATGCATGGAAGACCTATATTTTGATTGTTTACATTTTCCAATGAACTTTCATCAACAATTTTGTTGTCTCCTGATCAACATAATATCCAAAGAATACCAATCTGAAAGTGAAGTGAAATTCATACATGAAGCATTTATGAGTTTGCCACTCAAGCATGAATTGATATTAGGGCTATATTAGAAAGGGGAACTGGTACCAATTTGAACTATAAAGCCTAATCGAAGTTATGAATAGTGAAGCTCCACAAAAGAATGTTGGGATATTTCTTTGGTCAACTGGTCAATGCTTTCATGGCCAGTGACAGGCTTCATCTTTCCTGAGTGCAGGTCATACATTTCTCATCACCCACATCTGCTGGAGCTGAGTGCATTGATCCTGATTGTAGTTGGGTTGAACAATGGTAAATGTCTCTATCTTTTGCCATAATTTCTGAATTGAGAGCACGTATATGGGATTCCATGTCATGTAAGAAATGCTGAACCCTATCTCCAATGTCATGACGTTTAATGCTTCTTGTTTGATGTAATTTAGACTTTTGAATTTCAATCTGGTTTACCAGTGCATAACTTTGATTTTTTGATCAATTGAGGACCAATGTCTATGTTAAGATGATCAAGTGTGGATCCTATTTCTTTTCTACTCAATGACCTGATTGGGAAGACAATCTGACAGGCATTGCAAGTTTACTTTTAGTAATATACAAACTCTTCACTTGTCACTGAAGTTATAAAACCCATGCATTTACTGCTCTCAATATTCTCTGCAAGTTTAAACTCTCCACTTTCAACCATGAATCAGGCTAAACTGGAAAGGAAGTAAAACTCAAGTACCGCATTAAAATTGGAGGGCCTAATGGGATACTGTGACGCGTTAAGTCACTTCGTTGTGTGCCAAGCGTGCATTTCTATCAACATATTAGTTAAAATTTATAGACTGAAGGGGGAACCAACTGCACATTGAATTAAATATATATGGTATGAGCAGTTGTAAATGATTTTCTTGTATAATATGATTGATATGACCCTGAAATTCTTACAGGGTTCATCGTGCTGGGCCTCGGGAGAAAATATACTTCAAACCAGAAGAAGTGAAGGCAGCAATTGTTACATGTGGTGGATTATGCCCTGGCCTCAATGATGTGATTAGACATGTTAGTCTGCCTTCATGTTAGCCAACAATTTATCCTCATGGCTCATTCAATTTATCATAATTATTGTGGTGAAAGTAGTTGCAATAATTGAATTTCTTGGCCAATAGGTCATTCTTTTGAAGAAAATGATGCATTTGCTCAAATGTGAAACTATAATATACTAATAACGTTATCTGGAAGTTGACATGATATGTTAAATGTTTAAGGTTCCATGTTCTCTAATACAAGGTTTTATCTGGAGCAGATTGTCATCACACTTGAAATATATGGTGTCAAAAAGATTGTGGGGATTCCTTTTGGATATCGTGGATTTTCTGACAAGGACTTAAATGAGATACTGGTAAATGCTGTTCTTTTCTATTATAATATAAGAGGGTTACTTAACATGGAAAGTGTGTACTATATGTGGCTAACCGAAGCACTAGGAAAGCCTTTTTCACTCTTATGAACTTCTAATTAAATATATTTTGAACTTTCTCTGATTATTAGCTATCAAGGAAAGTTGTTCAAAATATCCATCTTTCTGGTGGAAGCTTGTTAGGAGTTTCACGAGGAGGACCTAGTGTTAGTGACATTGTGGACAGTATGGAGGTACTCAGTCCATTTATGTATCTTGAGATTTTGAATTCTTGTGCACTTTCCCTCTAAATTAAACGGCATCATGATAGAGCCTGATATTCATTTCCCTTGACTATGCTAGGAAAGAGGAATCAACATGTTTTTTGTGTTAGGCGGGAATGGTACGCATGCTGGTGCCAATGCAATTCATGACGAGGTTGTTGATCCTGTATTAGTTAGTTTGTTTTTTCTTCATTTAATCATAAAGGAGTGGCTTGGTAAAATACTTATTTACATTACTGTAAATACAAAGAGAAAAACACTTAGTTATGCAGCCTATACTTTTGTTCCTTTATTTTTGCTTGAAGTGTTTTTCTTAATGGATTAATGTAAACAAAAGAACGTAACAGAGTTGGGTCCATAGTTCCTATACATGTGACTAATGATGGATTGGAAACAGAAGCTGTGACATCTGCTGCATTAGCTACAAAATCTTTGAATTGAAAGTGGTTGCATGGTATAGGGGTTGTGAATCTAACTCTAGTGGTCAGCTCTATGTGCAATCGAGCTGTGTAAATTAGTCGTCATAATAACTGTAGAAGTGAAGTTCCATATACTTGATATATTAGATTTCATTCGTCTTGAAGTTGACCTGAAATGATATCACTTCCATATCATTTTGTACTGGTAAATATCAATTTATTTCTAGGGCACTTAATGAGATCTTATTAAGAGACTGTCTAGATTTAGAGATGCTTGCCATGTCCTTATGGCTGTTTCCAAGTATTTATATCTTTGAGTCTGTGGTTTTAGTGCCGTAAAAGAAGGTTGAGAGTGGCTGTTGTTGGCGTGCCAAAGACTATAGACAATGATATTTTGTTGATGGACAAAACTTTTGGTTTTGACACTGCCGTTGAAGAAGCACAGCGAGCAATAAATTCTGCATACATTGAGGTGCTTATTTTTTTTATTGCTTCTCCTACAGGTAGTTGCAGAAGTTATCTCCCTTTCAATTTTAAATATGGTTCCTTGTTTATGGTTGGACAGGCACATAGTGCTTATCATGGCATTGGCATTGTGAAACTGATGGGTCGTAGCAGTGGGTTTATAGCTATGCATGCTGCCTTAGCTAGTGGACAAATTGACATTTGTTTAATACCTGAGGTATTTGCACTTTGAGACAATCTAAAGCTTGTTTTTAGAAGCCAGCTTACATAATTGATATTTGCATTTCTGAAGGTGCCTTTCCATCTGCAAGGGCCTCATGGTGTTCTGAAGCATCTAAAGTACCTAATAGAGACAAAGGGATCAGCTGTGGTCTGTGTAGCTGAGGGAGCTGGACAGGTGCATTATGTCATTATTTTTCTTAAAATATACTCCATTCTAGCATGAATGACTGTATTTGATCCAGACAACTCCCACACATATAATAGCTACCGGATCCTTTTTCAGCTTGATGATAATTGAGGTTTACATTGATTTTGTCTTCTTGTACCATCACATTTCTTTGGTATTACATATAATACTTTGATTACAATTAAACCTCTTGTCATTTGAACTTTGGTTTTCTGGTCTAATATTTTCCGGATGACTGAACAATACTGTTTATACATTTGATACCTTAACTATGAAGGCAGGGAAGTGAGAACAAATTTGGAATTATCCTCTATATGTCTTCTGTCCACATTCCTTGCTCATAATTTTAAGTCATCATACCTGATCATGGATTTACAAATATAACTGATATACAACCTAAAAATTTGTCTTTATCTTTTCATTTTCTAGCTGACACTTTATTTTCCTTTTCACTTCGGGGAGAAAAAGAGTCAATTTAGGATCTTTCCTGCAAGATTCATGCTGTTACTTTGTTATGTGTCCTGAGACAGAACATTCATGACTTCCAATGCAGAATTTTGTTGAGAAAACTAATGCTAAAGACGCATCTGGAAACGTTGTGCTTGGAGATATTGGTGTACACATTCAGCAAGAGGTTAGTAGTTTCATTTCCCAGCGAATCGAGTTTGAGTGATAAAACTCGTTAAAGTTGACATTTCTATTGCATGAAAGCTATGAAGTCTGTTTTATATAATAGTTCCTAGCGTGCCAAATAAGCAAATTGTTAGACTGGGATATTGGTTGATAGCTTGGTATCATTTTAGAAATATCACGATGCCTCTCTCCTTTTCGGAAATATATTCTTATAATTGTGATACTCTGGTTATTCAAGGGCAGGTTATTAGTTTCTGAAGTTCTCAATCTTTTCTTTCAATGACATTTTCTTATATAACAAGGGTCCTCTGGCCTATATGCTAGTCTTTCCTTTTATCAGAGTATGCATGTCACTTCAGCGAATCTACTTTAGAGGCAAAAATAATATTTTTAGTTATTATCAGTTTAATTTTGCTGTTTTTCTTTCAAAATCTTTTTCCTTCTATCTGTTGACAATATGCTGTGTTGCCGGTCAGACAAAAAAATATTTCAAGGAAGTTGGCATTCATGCTGACGTGAAGTATATTGATCCAACATACATGATTCGCGCATGCCGTGCAAATGCATCTGACGGAATTTTATGCACTGTTCTTGGGCAGAATGCTGTAAGTCTTACTCATTCCCTTGTTTATAACTTACTGCTGAAGTGATCATATATTGGAGGTTCTACACATGTATTATTTGATCAAACACTTTTAAGCCAATTTATTGAAACATGCATACCCTGTGTTTTCATGTTCTGGAATTAAGGGAAGTTTCAGGGCTTAGCCTGATGAAAAGTCGGTTGCCTAGAAGAATTGAATACTTGCACGACGTTCAGGACTTATTAGTAGTTGCATTATACTACTTTATGCTTTTAGTTTTGATTTTATGGTGAACTTTGGAGTAGAATTCTTTGGATGGAATATTTGCAGAACAGTTTTGTTTTAAAAGATTACATAGAAAAATCTAAGTTGGATCTGAGAACAAAGCCAAAGAACTAAAACTTGACCAGGTTTGGTTCTTCCTCAGCACAGGATGGCTTTAACACAGTACCTTTTCCATTTGCAGCAAACTGAAGTCAGTTAACTCCCAAGAATACTGGAACCAAAGTGACCTGTCTCTATGCTGTTATTAACTTAATTTTCAGAGTTGTTATCATAAGGACAAAGGAGTAATTTTACCCGTTGCTCCAAGGCTCGTCCTCCAAAGCTGCTGTTATCATATCTTAATAAAATAAAAATATGAACCACCAAAGGTGTAACTTAATGGTCGGAGAGGTAGAAGTGTCTCTTCCTAGGGGAGTTCAAATCCGAGGAGGCGCACAATAAACTTATTCGCATTACAGCTTGTTCGTTTCTACGATGCATACTCATACAGAATCTGGATTTTGGGCAGGTACATGGTGCATTCGCTGGTTATAGTGGAATTACAGTGGGTCTATGCAACACTCACTACGTCTACTTTCCCATCCCTGAAGTCATTGCTTATCCCAGATCAGTAGACCCTAATAGCAGAATGTGGCATCGATGCTTAACTTCGACCGGCCAGCCAGACTTTGTCTAGTTATCAAAAATTTTTCCCAATTTTTATACCAAAAAGATGAGGACCTCAAGCATCAGAAAGTTCATTAGGTTATTGGGTGCCAGAGCTGAGCTTTAGAACAAAGTCCTCTGTGAACACCAGAAACTATGGAAATAATACAAGGGGAATGAAAGTTCCCTCAAAATTCCTGAAATTTTTTCGGTGTATTGTAGTTTTTACATTTTAGATTATTAGGCATACTCACAGTAATAATAATTCTTGTAGGGTCAAGTGATTTGGGATGATGATTCCTAACATTTTGTATAACTTGTCTGATTTATAATTCTTTTGACAATCATTTCGTTTAGGGAAACAGTTTATCTGTACTTTCTTAATTAATGTTTTAAAAATCGAACTAGAAATTAAACCGATAAGAAAAGAAGCTAAAATTTTTACGTTTTTCTTTAAAAAATATATATGGTGGGTCGAGTTGGTCCAGAAGTGCGGGCCGGTTAGCCTGTGGTTAGGCCGAGTCACGGGCTACTCTAGCCTTCCATTAACATTTCTAATTTTGTTTTTTTTCTAAGCCTTTACACACTACATATAATTTTAAGAATTTATATTATCATTTTATCTTGTAAGTACTATGATCGAACTCATTTAAAGGTGGTTATTAATTATAAAAATTTTAAATACATTCTCATCAATTTTGTTTACAAGTTAATCTTAGTATTAATGTTAATTCATAAATAAGCTTTTATTTAGATGGAAAATAGTTCATGATTTTATTAAGATGAAAAAACACAATATACTTCAGTGCAAAAGGTTCCCTACTTTACGAGAGTTGGAAGAGATCATTAATGTACGTAATTTTTCCTTTGTTTTTTTTTCAAAGAGATTGTTTATGTGAGACAAACATGACTCGCTCTCTTTATTTAGATGAAACATAATCATAATTAATGAATTTTGATGCCCTAATGACTGAGTTTATTTATATTACAAGAAAATTTTGAAGATATATTGCTAAATTTTAGTATATTAATATTAATTTGTAAATATTTGATAATGGTAACAGCTTTTCGAATTCATAAGACTCTAGCAGCTTTGCTAAGCAATTCCAATCTGTTGCCTCCAAATTTACGCACAAAAGATGCTTGCTTCCTTTTGATAGAGGTCTCTTCTAGCAAGAACTTCATATTCAATGCAAAAACTTGATAGCTCGTGAAGACGATGAACAAGTGAAAAAAAGACGGATGAAGCTCTTATAAGGAAATATACGGCCGTATAAAGTGCTACACACTTATGTCTTGACTTATACGGCTTTGTAAATCAATCTTGTAAATCAATTGTGTAAATCTATAAAAATGAGTAAAGAAACTTAAAAAGAATAAAGATATACGTGGTCATGTACACACTACCGTGAATCACATATACAACTGTGTGGTGGCCTTGTACATCTGCGAGTGAGGCGGCATTGAAGATACATAGTCACTTATACAATTAGTGTTGAAAAACTTGAGAGAAAAATACGTAAGTTTTTGTAGATGGTATAGTCATGATGTCTAAAAATAGAGAGAAGATAAATGATATTGTATTCTCATCTTTTTTTATTATTTTTGGGTATAATTTGAGTGTTTTTGTTGATAATTGGGAAAAGTGTGACTTCAAATTTAAAACTTTTGTGATACAACTTATTGTTGTGAGGTGAGAAATCAATTTTTGTAAATCCTTATTTAAGTTTAATGAATTTACTTGTCGGTTTTGTCCATCATTTTTCCTTCTATACTGGAGAGTCTTTTACGTAAATCTTAATGTAAGTTTTTTATTTTCATACTGATTTGCCGGTGCAAATTGAAAATTATGTTTTTTTGTCAATTTGATCTTTTAGAGAGTTATGTTATTATTTACCGACATTGAGTGAATATTTCTTTGTTATTCTTTTAATTAAACCATTAAATTCATCGGTAAATAGTGTAAATTAGACCGAAATTGTGTGAATGAACTGTTATGACTTGACTTTCCAGGTTCTGGCCTTACAAGTAAGTTTAAAAATGGAAAATCCTTTTTGAGAATATTTAAAAAATGGAAAATTAATAAGTAGACTTTATTCTTTTTCAATGTAAATTAAGTTGGGTGGTGACCATCAAGATATTTCAGTATCTTACGTGACAAAAGCTATGTGCCCTTTTTAGAAAGGAAATGAGTATTCTTTATTTTATTTTACTAGTTATTATTTTTTTGGCCCTAAATAATTTTATAATTTATAATTTATGTATTTTTAAATGAATTACTCGATAACTTAGTAATTTAACATTAAATATAAATTTGATTAAATTAATACTTATAAATTAGTATATTTTCACTTTTGAACAATTATTGTTAAATTATTAACATAAAAAATAGAGCTCTTGTAGCTAAATTACCATAATTTAGCTACAAAATGTTATCCAATTATTAAAAAATAAAAAACTTAATTGGTCAGTTCAATTATAAAAACTTTAAATTGAATAATTTTTGTTCGATTTTAATATCCTTCTTTAATCATATTTTAAAATTTTTAATTTTATTCAATCTTTAACTAATTTTATGACGATCTAATATGTAAAGTTAAATCTTTTATTTTACGGTATAGTAAAATCTTTTATTTTACGGAATAAACATCTTTTAAACATTGCAAATTATTAGTAGATGACCATACAACAACATCACGACCTACACGTTGTAATTCTTACCTTGCAAACTAGATTTCAATGATGTTTCGAAACAGTCTAAGCGTTGTAAGAAGCTACGTTACATAATATTTCCCAACTTTGATGCTCATGTCTTGGACTATATATCACCCTAGATGCATGTAGTCATCTGCTTGCCATCTTAAGATCAAGTTCCAGTACCTAGTGACTTGGATGATAAATGACTTGCATCTATGATCTTCCTTTTGAGAAGATTTTACAAGACATGTAGGGTTTAGGGTTGGGGAATTGGGTCCGACCAAAGTCAATTTGGACTTGGGAGGCCGGTCCGACCTGTCAAGAACCAGTTGGACAAAACGACGTTGTTTGACCTCAGGCCACATTTTTAAGGACACAGGCCCAGACTACGCCTAACCTATTATCATCTCTAATTGTCCTACATATGACCAAAGGACATTAAAATTTAGAGTCATTATAAATGATAACCATCCAACATGAACTAAAATTTTAGAAGCATGACAGACAAAGACCCCTCATGTTCCACAGGCTGTAATAGAGAAAAAAAATGAACAAGCACTCTAACTGCAGAACTTTTAACATCATTTGACAAGGTAAGTATTTGTTTGTTACCCTAAATTGGGAAGATACCTAAACTCATTTCATTCATTATGAATGAGAATGCTTAAAATGAAAAGAAAGTGGCAGAAAAGAACAATCAAAAAAATCCTCTTCTTACCAGTTTCAAGTCCTAGTATGGACCCAAATTTAGATGTAAGAAGAAATAAAAGAAAGCAAAAACAAAGAGATCTGCAATGTTTCATATGAATGACCGGTCAGTGCTAGCCTGGTCTAAAGAATTAAAACTCCTTGTCTTGCCATCTCCAGTTCTATCTAATGCGATTAGTGGCAAGTACCTGTCTTTCTTCGAAACATGAGCACTGCATATGTATACATCCCAGTTGCAGCCACCACAAACACTCCAATGTAGACGCAAACAGTAGTAGCGCAAAAATACAAGTACCTGAAATCAATGCACATTAGCGACTGTTAATCTCCAACGACCTCTCAGCATAGATGCATGTAACTTCGGTAAGACTTACTTTGGGGAGAAGACACTCCAGATGAACAAATGGTTCCTCATAAACAACAAAACAATGGTGTATGCAGTCAAGAGAATTGAATTCAAGCAGAGTGGAATCAGACAAGGAAAACCAAGCATCAGCTTGAGAAGATTCCCAAACTCTACATTTTTGGGAGAAGCAAGATAGCAGTCATCCTTCAAGGAGATGTAAATCACCAGGCTAAGAAGAACTAACATGGGGGAAGCATAGGTAATAAGGAACATCAGAATGCCAGAAAGCAAGGATGAGTAACTCGAAAGGCCCTGGAAATAAGTAAAATCGTTAGGAGAAATGGATGGGAATGGTATAGGGTCAAATTACAATCTAAATGATATATCCAAGGGGAGAACAAAATGCACACACAAAATCGGAAGTACGTACAATAAAGGCCCCGGCAACATCAATAGTCGCAAGAGTATTGCTGTTCCCAAGAGCAAAATGGCCTGCCATTCCTGTGTAGTACAACAAAGCAACCTAAGACAGAAAAATAAGCTCCCAATATCAGTGACTGAGATGAAGTTAGCTCTAGAGTCATCAAAACTGAAAATTTGCAACATGAAGGAAGAAGGTCATAAGTCGACCCGCAAGTGAACATAAATCCAACATACTTTCAAATCACTGCTATTAGGACATGGCAATTCTTCATCAGCCATTCCAGTTAATTATTTCAAACATTTGCATGAAATATCTCACATGCTTGGACAGAGCAATTCAGAATAAAGGTTAAACAATGTTTTGATAATTTTGGAAAGCTCATTCTTTGTTTCAGATGAGAAAAAATACAATATTAAAGGAATAAACTTAACCTATTTCTCTTCATTGTCAAATATGGCAAAAAGTTGACTATATAACACCTATAAAAGAAATTGATACTCAATCTATCTAACAGGAAATAGGAATAGTAAGTAAGGGAATAAGCTGAAATCATAAAGATGTAGTCAGGGATGACATAGATCTTAACTTGAAATGTTACACAGAAATAGCCAACAAAGGTAACGATGAGACAGGAAAAGTTAAAAAAGAAAAAAGAAAAAACCATGTAATGAAGTATATTGAGACTCCGCTAGAAAAAGAAAAAGAGAGTCAAATATGTATTTTATGTTTTTCTAGCAATCAATTCCTTTCACAGCACGAAGCCCCAGCTCCCACATTTAAACTAAATGACAGGATAAAATTACGTTGTCAAAACAATCTAATAAAGTGGGTAAGTTAACATGTAATAAACCTTCACTTGCAGAATTGGATTTTGCATCAGTTGAAATTATAAAGCCAATGCGGCATGTATCATTATACCACCATTTGCAAATGCAATTGGACTTCTTGGCTGCTTAATGGGAAATTAAGCAGTCCCGGAATCCATATCTAGGTGTCAAATTGGAAGTTTCAACTGCTGGTTTCGATTGGTCGACAAGGCTATATACTATCATTTAGTCGCAAATAATGAATCTTGCATGCAAGCATATGGACATGATAAACGATCTAACCTCAACCCATTCCTTATGCCGTGGCCAACTATGATAACTGTAGAGCATTGTAGATAAGATTTGTATGAGAAGCAAAGAGATAGGCATTGCATTGATTGGCTGTTGTAGTAAGAGCTGCAGGAGACACCAAGATAGTATATATGCCAGGCCAATCATATATAAAGAATCTCTAAATTCCACCAAACAGGACTTATATTCAGTGTCAACAGAAACTAAAATTGACAAGTTACTCTGTTGTGTTGAACATGAAGAGACTGAAATAGGCATAAGCCAAGGCAAGCCAACGGAAGTTCCAATGGTAGAAATGCCTAAGAATGCAAAGATTGCCTGTACCAGTGTAGTACCACCATGACTGGATAACAAAAGCTCATTACTTCCACGCAAAATAATATGCCATAGGACCAATAATCCAGGTATCAAGATAAAAACTCCCACTACTTGACAAATTTTTCTTCTGGATTTTAATTGAGAAAGAGCAAATAAGCCTAAGCTGATCACAAAAAGGCCTGAAACAAGCAGGACTAATCTAAGATGGTGACTCCCGGCCTGTTCAAGCCATTTTGATATATCGGGAAGATGGGTCCAGTTTACGCCGCCTTGGTGCCAGCCTCTCAAAATCCGTCCAGAAATAAGAAGTAAAAATATAGAACAGAACAGGTAAGTGTTTACATCATTTGGTCCTCTTAATAATTCAAGTAAGTTTACTGCACTTTCCACTGGAAGAGACTGTATTACTTTTCTGAGTAACAACAGGTACGACGTTGATATCATGAAATGCCAAATATATTGCTCTTCCTCTACCATAGAACTGGAACCCATACTCATAACAAAAATCGGAATTATACCCAAAACAAAAATCTCGTTTATGCACCAACCATGCATCCAATTACTCAGATTAGAAGATCGTTGCTTCTCCCCAGAGTAAACAGTTCTGGCCATCCAAATTATGAGGCTCATCAATATCAAACATGAAATGGTCATTGCCACAACACCAAAAGTAAGTACTCCGACAGGTTTCTGCAAACAATTTCAGAAATATGATAACGAAAGACACAAGTTGATTATTGTTATGCCATGTTTAGAACCATCAGAAAACATAAGAAGGACAGAAGTTATGTTGTTTTCTGCACAAGACATACATGTTTCAAGATGGAAAAGAATTTACATACATCAGTAACTCTACGTGATAGCCATTCGCTTGAAGTTTTTAGGAACTCATAATATGCTGCAACAGTGGCAGTAACATGTTCCCTACAGTAAGACCAAGATAGATAACCCAAAATTATGCATAATACCATTGATGTCACTATACAGACTAGTTAAGCATGAAGGAACGAGGCAATGCAGTTTAATATTTTGATAAATTACAACTGCACTCACCCAAAGGTTTCATTGGATTTCCAGGAATGATAAAGATCTGAAGCATTCAGATATAAGCAACAAAGAATGTCTTCTATGTGACCGCTACAATTTCCTGTAATCTTCGGACCATTAGCACGGGCAACATGTACAAAATTTCCACATGATAAATCTGGTAATTGGGCTTTTACTAATCTAAGCAACTGCCAGGAATTCAACTCCAATGCTCTGAGCTTTTTATCGTCTGATTTGATCAAGAACAAGGAAAAGAAACATATAAATTTCCCATTATACAAGCATGAGAGGCAACTAAATGCTACAGCCGCTTTCTTTCTCTTCACAATAACTTATTTTAAGCTGACATTTGGAAGGTGCAACTACTCAAATGCAACAAGATACACAACAAAAATGGGCACAGCTGACCTGGCAAAGAATCAAATGGTGCTGAAATCAGGAAACCAACATTGTTTTTTGGAATTGGTACACCAGAAAGAACAGCCAATGTTGGAGCAATGTCAACCTGATCCATTTAACTTGTCAGCTCAGCAATAAAACTTAGTTGTCCAAGGAAAATTGGATAAGAAGAAAGAGAGTTCAACACAGGATTAATTGGTATAAAGGTAACAAATTGAAAGAGCTAAGGGATTATTTTAAATTCTAGTGCAATTTGTTTTGGTGGCATTGAAGAGTACCATAACAGTTATTTATCAATAAACTGGTGACAACTAGTTCACTACTCATCTAGAAAAATAAAACCCAATTTGAGACATGAGAAAAACCACTGGAGGAACTTGTCAAAATGCAGCATAATTTGCTCACCTGCCTAACAGACTGTATAGTTGCTGATGTATAATCAATGATGACCCTATTCAGGCCAATAAAAAGAACTAAGGAGTCAGTTTCTTCATATGAAGAACCACCGTGGTTGCCATTTTCAGTCATGCCATGATCGCTTACCACCACCTATATAAACAAAAACAGATGCACATACGTTGAAATGTTGAAACAATCATACGAAAGGGCAAAACCTAGCGATGGCACCACCTCATAGTTCCATAATTTTCTCCACTTAGAAACACTACCAATTAGTCATTCAGAGGTACGACCACTTTATAGATAACTCAGCATATTTTTCTTTTTCAATGCCTTCTTAATCAATTTTCATGAATATTTTGGAAACTTAGATGCTCAAAAAGTGCTATTAATCCCATCTGCTCAAGTATCCTGACTAGTGATGGAAGCATTTACAGCAAGAATAAAAAATTCTGAGGAGGTACAAGCTGAATGCTAGTCCCAACACTTGGATCAGAGAATCTTCCTGATGATCTATGAAATCCATCCACTATTTGACTTCGGATGTTTTGAATAGAGAGGTTTATTATTAATGATAGCATTGACGCTGGAAAAGAATATGAATTGAGGAAGAACTAACCAAAAGTGTGTTCCTTGCATCATCAACTTGATTCAGGATAGTCCTCAAATGAATCATCTTCACCACTTCATCCATCTCAAAAAGTTTTGGGACCATCAAGGCACTGAAGAAGTTGAACACTGATCCAAGTGAAGCTCACAAAATAACAACCAAAATTTCATACTTAAAGAAGTATTGGTGGAACTAGATGAGATATTACCTGTTGCGGCCACCAATATGCCCAACGTGATCCACACCCAGATAATGAAGAATCTGGAAGTATAGCCATTGAAGAATAAAACAAGAAGAAAATATGAATTATGCATCCATCCAAGAAAATGATTAACGCTCAACCACAAAAAATTAAAAACTCATCTATATGGACCCATATAATAAACATTTTATGGTCTTTTGCTGTCAAAACAGATTTGCTGTTATCAGAGTGAAAACACCACATATTTCAACATATATTGTGCAGGAATATTCTACATAAGAATACAAGGAATAAAATGAGAGATGACAACGAGCTTGAAAAACACCAATAGGTTAGAGAGTTAATACAAAAACAATTTAACAGACTACAAAATACCACTTGAAATAAAATTAAGGAGCAATATTGATGTTATTGAGAATCAATCAAGCAAACACATTTTTGTACACATTTTTCATGACCTTTATCGATTCATTGTTGTATGAAATGTTGTATATTATGTGGTTAAGTTCTTTACCATTTAGGCTTGACCCACAAATTATGGTGGCTCCCATTATGTTGTAATCAATACCAAAAATAGCCACCTGAAACACAAAAAACTAGTATATAAAAATCCATTTTCATTTTAGAGGAGGATCTCGTATAGAAATCCAGGATTTTTCTATCCCACCCATCCACTAACGAAAAACTCTCTTCTATGTAAAGAAACATTTGAAAATAACGCAGATAAATGTATGGTCTAGACTTAATACTATGAAGAGTGGATCTTTGCTCAATCACAACTCTGAATAAACTCATGTCACTTTACAAGTAACATTTTACTCCATCTTCAAATGCAATCTTACTCAAATTTACATCATTCTGTGTAAGAGACAACAAGAAAATATTCCATCCATAACCTCAACCCTCAGCAATTACTACTCAGAATGTTCAAGAACATGTGAATTACAAAACACTAGACATGATGAAATAATTGAAAATTTATCTGCTCAGACTCGGATAAAATTATTGATCAACAAAAACATCTGCAGTAATTCCTATGAATGAGGTCACATAGAATAGAATAAAAATGGAAATAGAAACATAAATCAAATCCTAAAACTAGAGATGAACAATTAAAGAAAACCCAAGCCATGACCCTCTAACATCAAAGAAAACAAAGTAATATAGTATTTACAACAGTCAAACTAAATAACCATTGAAAAGAACAAAATGCCTTACTAGAAGATTCCAGTCATCCATGCTGAGTTCATCTTTCAGATGACGAGAAACATTCTGATCTACTTGTATAGTATCTTTAACCTGTACCAAGAAAAATATTAAGTACGAATTGAGAATTGATAGAAATAATTTGCTCCTGAACCTTTGCCAGAATAATTAAGAAGCCCAGAACCTATGGCAAACTAAGAGCCAGTAAACATCAACATAAAGAATTGATTTCTTGAACTTAAATTTTCATTGAAACAGCCCAAATATATCAGCTAGAATAGAAGTGTAATTTCAAGTCATAAGCAAAGAAAAGAATAAATTTTATTATCACAAATGAATAACAGTGGAAGATTCTCCTCCTTACACTATTTTTCTATAATCAAGAATGTTATGAGAATGTATAAGGCATTAGAAAATGATAACATAATCTCCACTTATCAAGCACAAAAGCAAGAAATAAAACAATAAACCTACAAAAAAGCTGCTAACTCCATCGTGTCTCATGAATAATTCTGGAAACAACTTAAGCCATGTTTCATCTCCAAGCATCACCATTTTCCAACCAATTCTAAAAAGTTGACCTGCAATAAAAGTTTCAAACAAGTGATATGCCTCTCACAAAGATATATAAAAGGGATAGCAATTTTTAACTCTTCCCATTTTCCATGATTGAATATATGAAACTTATTTTCTTGTTAATTCGGTCCTAATAGTGTAGAGAAAGAAAGGAACAATGAATTTATTCATGTGTACAACAACAGATATAAGACCGGAAAATGGTTGAGTCCTTTTACTTATCGTACTTTTATACCATACTACCCTCTTACTTCCACCAAAACTCTTCCTACCCTAAATCAATGGGACTAAAATCCGGTGACACAAAGTTATTGATGAGATCTTTTACATTTAACACAAATGACTAAATTGTTATTGGTATATTCTTGAAAGTAAAGTTTTTCTATAAGAAAAAACAGAGTGAAAGCATTAAATAGGGACAAATAACAAGTTGAAGCGCAAAATGATCTATTTATGGAAAAAAAACAACAAGCATTCATCTTGACACCAAAACTTTGACTATTTCAACTAACCAAGAAGATTATCATCTAGTAGAGCCTGAGTATTAAAGTTGAAGGCCACGTCTAAGAATCCTCCAATTGCACCAGAGACCATAGCCTGCACTTGTAATATAATAATCTCGATTAAGAAGTACATCATGATGGAATTATGCCTTCCTGCACATAAAAGCAGTTACAATTACCTTTAAACGAGGCATTGTAACGGTTGGAGGTGCAGCCTTTGCGTGGTAGCCAACTGCCAAGCCATTAGATAGTAAAGATTGTAGATAAGGCATGGCTTCCTTCAAATCACTGCGTGGAGGTTTACCGCCCTTTCCTAGAACAAATTCTGCTGGAAGACCATCAATGACCTGAACTGCATATTAGTCCATCCAATGAAATAATAGACATCAGTTGCTAAAATCATTCACTTCATCACAACGTTTATTTGCATACCATCAATATGATCCTGTCAAACAGTGAGGGGATCCCAGAGAGCTCCTATAAATGATAGATCTGCCTGTCAGTGGACAGTTCAAAGACAAGGAACAAGAAGAAGAAGATGCAAAGCTAGAAGTTCAGCAACTATTCCAGATTTCTAATACATACTTTACATACCACATGGGCTAGAAAACTTCAGTATCATAAAAGGAATGTGCACTCGCTTATTCAAAAGAGTTCTTATAAAAGGACCTTCATCTTAAAGCATAAAGAGAAAACTCTTGTTAAAGAGGTATTAGTGTTTGAAAAAACCCTAGATTTGACCGAACATGCCAATGAAATATTTCATTTCAGTTGTCTGCAGCCTCCCGCAGTCAACTTACTCGCCATTAATCGCCAACACTAGGAAATGGGGCAAAAAGTACAATATCTGCTCCATTTCACATTGCACGCATCAAATTCTAGCATGATAAAAGCCACAATCTTTCATATCTGAACCAAACTTGGACATAGTAAAATCACGGAAAGCAAAATGATAAGACAATCACATG
This sequence comes from Erythroxylum flavicans, assembly GCA_027576715.1. NCBI lineage: Eukaryota > Viridiplantae > Streptophyta > Magnoliopsida > Malpighiales > Erythroxylaceae > Erythroxylum > Erythroxylum flavicans. Next base: position 30,614,344 of record JANZXP010000194.1, on the reverse strand, counting down.
AAACAACAATATACCCTTCAAACATAAATTGAAGTTCCAACCTAACTTTCTCCCACAACATTCACTAACATGTTTGAGAAAGAAAAAAAACAGCTTTCTTGGACTACCCAGAACACAAATCCACTAAAGGGAATACAAATCACGAGACGATAAAGAATGAAACCTGGTAAAGGGACTTGAGCTGCTGAGGAGGAAGATCGTCAGTTGGTCGCTCATGGGAACCCGGCGGAAAGAAAGACTCCGGACCACTGCCATTAATGAATCAATCCAAGTTAAATAAAGCCAGAAAAGAACATAAGACAATAGCAAAAAACAACCAGGAAAATGAAACCTGGCACCGGAGAGAGCTGGTTTAACAGGAAAGAAACCGAAGACGAAGACTGAGAGACCAATGGACTGGATGAGAATGGCAGTCAACGTAAGAAGTGTTGACTTAGTACACGTTAGTTCGGTCATTCTCTGGAAGATCAAACACCACTTTCTGTTCCTTCCCTTTGTGATCTGGAACAAGAACTAACAGCTTCTGTTTGGTTGGACTCAGCACCTGCAAAAAGACTGGAGCTTTGAAACAGAACAAAATAGTAAGTTAAAAATACTTTAGCAAATGAGAAATTAATGTTTGGGTGAAAGATGCTTATTTACATTATTTACGGAATTGTATTTACATTTTATGCTCAATTTATACAATAAAAATGTATTTTTATTTTAATAATCAAAAAATAATAAATTTTATAAAATAATTTCTCATTTATTTTAATAATTGAAAGTAACAAAAAAATATTGAAATCTTAAGAATAGAGTTTAGGTGAAAAAAGATTTGATATATTTGAGAATTTTCAAACATGTTTATTTTTTCTTAGTCCAAGTTTTTTATCGTACATTTGCGTTCAAAAATGGACTAGAATGCATAATCAGGGGTGGTTTGTTTGCAAAAAAAAAAAGTAATAAAAATGGGAATAAATATAGTGAAGAATAGAAATAAATATTATTTATAAGTATGATAGATAGTTAAGAAGAAGGAATGATTATCGTTACTATTGACAGTAGTTAGTTTGTAAAAAATATTAAAAATAAAAATATATTATATTTTAATTAATTATAATTTAATTAATTAATTACAATATGTTGATTAATTAAAATATTGTAATTAATTTTAACTAATTATATTGTAGCTAATTAATTAATTATATTTTAATCAATTAATTAATTACAATATTTTAATTAATGAATAATTATATTTTAATTACTTATATTGTAACTAATTAATTCATTAATTCATTAATAATTATATTTTAATTACTTATATTGTAACTAATTAATTAATTAATTCATTAATAATAATATTTTAATTAATTAATTAATAATTATATTTTAATTAATTAATTAATTAATTAATTAATTACAATATTTTAATTTATTAATAATTATATTTTAATTAATTGTAACAAACACACCCTTCCATAACAATTATACCTATTC
>JANZXP010000194.1:30597354-30612765 GCA_027576715.1 Erythroxylum flavicans | reverse complement strand
TTATTATTACCATTGATAGTAGTTAATTTGTAAAAAATATTGAAAATAAAATTTTATTATATTTTAATTAATTATAATTTAATTAATTATATTGTAATTAATTAATTACAATATGTTGATTAATTAAATTATTGTAATTAATTTTAATTAATTATATTATAGTTAATTATTTAATTATATTTTAATTATTAATTAATTATTATTATATTTTAATTAATTAATTAATTACAATATTTTAATTAATGAATAATTATATTTTAATTACTTATATTGCAACTAATTAATTCATTAATAATTATATTTTAATTAATTAATTAATTATATTTTAATTAATTGATTAATTATAATATTTTAATTAATTATATTGTAATTAATTATATTTTAATTAATTAATTAATTAATTACAATATTTTAATTTATTAATAATTATATTTTAATTAGTTACATTTTAATTAATTGTAACAAACTCACCCTTACAAAATAATAATACCCATTCTTTTAAATCAGGAAAGGAATAAAATATTACAAAAAAATGAGTAATCAAAATAATGACTTCATAATTATAGCCCCTTATTAAACTCAATCTTTTTTTTTCATACTCATTCCTCTTTTTTTATACCCACTAACAAGCACACCCTCAAGAACCTTTTTTAAAAAATCTTGCATAAATATCCTTTTTGTTTAATTTTTCGTTTCAAATTCTCATATCTTCATGGATTTGCACTTTGGTCAAATTGAATTAAGTCAAGATTTGAGTCCCCCAAGGAAGCGTTTTCAGCTGCGAGCAGTTATTTCCATGGTTACCAAAAACAATGGCAAGAGCCCTTTGGAGCTTAGCAATCTGTGGAAATTTTATACACTTCAAAAGAAACAAAACCAACTCCAGGTATCAAAACAAGAAATCTTCTGTCAGTTTTTTTCCTTGCAGTTTCAGCCAATGTCACTACTATGTTCCGACACCAGAAGGATTACTGTATATAACACAAGATTTCTCCAGAGATTCTTTCTAGTCGAGCTTCTCAGTCTGTCATTATACAACCATATTTAAGGCTCCAAGTTTCGTCTACGTCGACGCCAATCATTTGACGAGCGGGAGCAGTATTACATATCAACTTCAGATATGAATGCAGAACAGGAACAGAACAGCTCAAGATATTATCAGTAAAATAATAACCGGTTTCTTCCTAGCTGAATAAGTCATTGTTTAATGACTTGCACACACAGCAGGTTACAGAAAATTGCCAGCCAGAGCAAGTTTTTAAACGTTGCGAATAAATTACCTTGGAACTGCTGGTTAAGAGTAGAATGTAGATTTCCGATACAAATACAAATTCGTTTCAGGCTACAAAACCCTTGCTGCACACCACCTCCCCACCCGAAAGAATATTATGAACACATGTCAATATTACAAAAGCAAATGAAGCTTACTTGGAGACTTTGGACTTCATGACTTAACATCTTTCAGTACTCCACCCTTCTCAAGCTCACCAATTAGATCCCTCAGTGAAGGAACCTTCATTGCCAGAGTTCTGTACAGTCTAGAATACCGAGCTCGAGTACCGTCTGCTGTCCTTGCCAGGGCGAGTAAACTTAGACCCTCGGGAAGTTGTGATAATATATGTTTCATTTCCTCCAAGGTCATATTTTCCAAAACAGAGGGTCTTGGGACAACTCTTATAATTTCACCACCTTTAGGCTCCTGAACCCGTGCATCTGCCTTGATGACAAGTTCAGAATTTGAGTTTGCTCCACACTTAATGATAAATGGGCTTGTTGAGCCTGTATTAAACTGCAAAACATTCCACTGTGCCACATCAGTTTCTGTAGACAACCCCAAATCTGCAATTGATCTCTGCATCTGTGCTGGGTTGTCATCTTCTTCAGGAATTGCCTATAGCATCAACAGGGTGAAGCATTAAGTCTAAACAAGGTACCTGAATTGCAATCAAGTTTAAAATGGGGCTGAAATTTCTCATTTTTTCAGTTGCAGGGAAGATGCCAGAACAGCGTTTTCATGCAGAGGACTTATACAAGTACTTCAAATTAGTTTTTCATTCTCCTTCAAGCAAATAAACTACATCTGTTTTCTAAATGTCCCAGTAAAAGGCTGCTCCAAACAATAAGAATGTCAATTGAATTCTCACTTCACTTTTGTCTAACAATTATGCTTACTTAAAAACTTAATAATCAGAGAAAAGAAGGTTCCGTACACAAAACTGAGAACTTTCCTTAAAGTTCCAATTTTAAAATTCAAGAGGAAAACCAGAAAAATGAAGGATTCATAGGTTTAAGGGTAAAAGTTGTGTTTCCATAGGAGAAGGGAGTGGAGTCATAGATAGGAGATTAATATTTCTCATCTTCAGAGGAAAAAGTAATTGGTAGTCCCAGTGCATAAAGTGAAGGGCGCCCATAGTATATAAGGTCGCAAGAAATGGATGCATATTCACCAGCTATTTTGATCGATTTGGAGTATATAAAGAAAATTTTTAAAAAGTGCAAATTCCTCCCTCGTGGTAACTATCATTTGTAAATTAGTTCATAGCCTTATCAGCAGAGGTTTTATACTTGCAGGGCCTTAGCATTCACAAGCCTTAGTGCTTGATCCCTAGCACACACGAGTTACCAATTCCAGTATTCCTGTCATCTTAATTTCACAGGTCAAAGTGAATGAGCTCAGAGGCACACATTAGTTTAGAGTTTTTGACATAGAGTTTGGGTTTAAGGGTTACGTTAGCCCTACACGGATCTAGAGAAACCAAAAAAATTATTAAGAGGAACAAAACTCGTTGCATGGTTGCCATATTATGCATATTTCTTCACAAGCCAAAGGTAAGTTTAGTTTGGTGATGAAAACACCTATGTGACAGAAAAAGCAATTGAAAAGAAAGTAATCATGACATAAGGACTTATGCACCTCAACTACCCGACGAGCATCAGCAATTTGCCTCTGAGCACATGGATGATCAATCTCAAGAAGGGAAGGCATCCGCTCCTGTAGTTCATCTAGAGAGGCAAGCATTGCTTTCTTCTTAGATTTACCCAGGGTTTTTGCAGAAGATTGTCTCAATATATCCTGTAGAAAGCACCAAATACATCACTGCATAATAGCTTTCCTTTAATTCACCATTATAAGATCAGTTTCATTGAGAGGTATAAACCTTGACTTGTTTCAATATGCCATCAAGGGAAATTAAAGATGCTAATCGCGCATCTTCCACTGCAGTTGCTGGAGTTTGAATGGGTGAGGTGCCATTTTCCAATGTAAATAAAGCTACATCACTTCTCATTTGTTGCAAAATCTAACAGCATAAAATAGTTGCATCAAGATACACCAAACCACTAACTTAAACATGATTATTACAGTAGGAATGCACTTAGCGAAGTGAAGAGGAATCATAATAGCAAAGTTAAGAGAAATCATTAGGAATTAAACAGATGATGAAAAAAAGTACAAAGAGGATTCAATAACCACACAGCCAGAATCAAATCTTTAGATGCATAATTAATTTAAATGTTAGATGTTACTTTGAATTCCATGAAGACACTACTTAGAATGTGATGCTCATAACTACAATCATTATCCCGTGAAAATTTTAAAATGAGACACTACTGCACATGTTTCTAGTTCAAATGTTTAGGATCCCACAAAATGATATCTAGAAGAGTGTGAAATTACTACTGGTATCATGTGAAAGTAAAGGTAAAAGAAAGAAAAAGGAAAGGAACAAGATCTTACATGGTATAGTCTATGTGCAGTAATACGAAAACCATGAGGAACTAGGTGTATTTATGATACAATTTAGTCCATCTAATTATGACAGTACGGTAATACGACATTTCATAATAAAGTAATGCAATGTCCTTAAATAATACCTAAACTATTCCATTACAAGATACATAAAACTTTATTATATGGAATAAATAAGTCTTTAATATCTTTAATAAAGACAGCACAAAAATTAAGTACAACTCCCACACTCAAGTTTTCATTCAATGAAAACAATTAATAGCACGGAACAACAAACATTTCATTTTAAGCAAACAACTATAGGACAAAAGGTTCCCATCGACCATATTCATCAGCATTCAACATTTTAAAACTCTCATCAGGGAAATCAAATAACTTTGATACTATCTATGCATTCTCATCCTGACTAATGATGCAGAAAGATTAAACAATAAGAGCAGTTTAAGAAACACAAATAACTATTGATAGTGAATAATAAAAAATCTGAAACCTTGTATTGGTACAAGAAGCTAGTTGTTATATAATTAAATAAGGAGTCTAAAACTTACCAAAAAAGGAGCATCTATAAGAAACCAAAGGTCAGAAATAAAGTATGTTTGTTATGTAAATCACCTTTCGTCTTTTATGATCAACAGACTCGAGAGCTGAGCGCAGTTTTGCAACCTGTGTTGCATCTCCTGCTTCCTCTGTGGCTAATGTTCCAGCAATATCCTGATTAATGAGTGAAGAATTAAAAAAAGAAAAAAGAGAAACCCAATCATGCCACAATCTCAAAATCCATTCAAACAACTGAAGTGGAGAATTGTAAGACATTCAGGAGGGAGGAGCAGCAATAAAGTATGGATCTCGTATGCCAATTTCAGCTAAGAATGGCATAACCACTGAATGACAACATTCTAACTGAGAAGGCAAATATCAAACACAAAATTGCACCAGCAGGATGTCAATCAAATGGGACCCACCAACAAATACTGTATTAAATATGAACAAATAAGAAAACAATAAGCAAAAGGAGGAGGTAATATAAGATGACCAATGAAGTTCAATGTGAAACAATTAACAAACATAAGCCAAGCACATATTGACACAACTTCAATGTGTTTCTCACAGTTACCTATCATCAAGTCCTGACCAATGAAGCGACATACCTTTAAGTGTTGCAACTGAGAGGTGTAGACCCGCTTTGAATACTCAGATAACAGCTGGCCTAGAGCATCTGTGCTAGGCGGCATTGCCGCACCAAGCCCAGCCATCCAACCGTCCATAATTGCAGTTGAAAGTAGCTCCAATTGACCAGTGGCCCCACCAGATGCGTCATCTCCAGTAACTGAAAGAAATTCGAAGTTTTCTGCAAGCCAGGACCTAATTTGCCTCTGCAGCTCACCAGCTGGAGTATGAACAAAGAGAGCAGCAAGCGCCTTGTTTCCGATGGAAAAACTTTTTGCTTCCTCTTGTATTTCCCTCAGTTTTCCGCCAGTAACTTGCTGCCTCCATGAGTCCTGAATGTATCATGGTAAGAAATTTTGAAGCATCCATTTGCATCGTGTAAGTATTTCTAAAGCCATGAACAGAACATGGCAGGGATTTGAGAACATATATGAGCATATGTAGCACCACCATGACAATCAGAATACAGTTCACAAAGAGTATGAAGGAAATCAATTGTTTACTTCCATTCAAACAAATAAAATATCAGAACAAACTCTAGATTTTCTTTCTTCTCCACAAGTATTATCCAGGCTTACATGATGATGTCTGTACATGCACAATTACAGGATTCCTTCTGGTTCTTACGTTTTGCACATATGGTTCAGGGATGTCTCCTGTCTGTTTTAAAAAAAGGGGAAATGTGCATAAAACCATGAAAATATCCAATATGCTTAATCTGTGGAGACATATAAGAATGGAAAATTCTATCATTTATGCCTCCGTCCTGCCTCTTTCCTTTAACCATTCTAGAACTTACTTACGGTCAATATGAATATTCCATCTTCTAAATATTTACATAAAAAAAGAGAACATAATGCAGGTACCTGATCAATTCCTCTCATTCTCAGAACCACTGACGACAACTTGGATTTCCTTTCTGGCTTTATATTCACTTTAAATGCCTGAATTTGTTCATCTATGTAACGCACAGGAGATCTTCCAGGACTGCTACCTCGGCTGGAGCTTCTACTTCGTCCAGTATTAGCTTTTTCTAAATAGCATTCTACAGAAGGAACCTAAGTGAAGAAAAAGCAAAATACAATGAGATCTCAATGAAGCCATACATGCTCCGAAAATTAACCAAACAAAGAGCATCCTATGCATCATTACCTTGATGGATTGCAGCTCTGGGGATCTAGCAAGTAAGGATCTTATATACAAGATTCTGACACGAGAAACAAGCATGGTGTCCATTACCCTTCTTGGTTCCATTTTACGAATAAAAGAGAACACAGCATCTCTAATTTCAGCAAGTATTTCATGCTCCCTAGAAGCACCTGCTTTAATAACAGCAGCTAGAACCTGTAATAATTGGTCCCAGAACTAAGTGTAAAGTTCCCAAGTTATCAAAATTAAATGCGATGTTTGTTGAAAAAATTAAGCCATCTCAAGAAAACAATTAAGAGCAGGTTCTTTCCAACTGCCATGCCAGATTGCATTGACCAATAAAGGGGAATAGTCAGGTAGAAAGGGTAACAGTTAACTAAATATTCAAGCTAGCAAAGCTAAGAAACCATATCCATAAAGTTCAATTTCAAGTGCTAAAACCAGCCAAGATCAGAATTTACAGAACGAAAAAGAAGCAGAACGAGAAGAAGACAGCTTCCATGGTAATATAGAAATGGAATAGGAACAGAACCTTGAGCCAAAAATAAGGACTAAGCAAAATATAGCAGATCTGGCCTATTTCTTTATTAATATCAATGAAAATACAAACTCAAAATTAGATGATAATAGTTACTATTAGAATTTTTAATATAGGCAGAGTGTAGAGTCCACTAACCTAAGTTGACCTTAGGTCAATCATTGTTAAAATGACTAGAACTAGTCATTTGGATAGTTGACCCTTACCACTTATAAACCTTTTAACATTTTCATGTTTAGTCAATATGGGATACTCTAACACTCCCCCTCAAGTGCAACTAGAACTGGACATCCAGTTGTCACTTGAAATAAATGCAGTGGTAACCAGACTGGGCCGCTAGGACTGGACATTTAGAAGAACAACCGGGAAATTAATAATCAGGATCAAACCTGCTCTGATACCATATTAGAATTTTTAATATGGGCAGAGTGTAGAGTCTACCAACAAGAATTGAGCTTAAGTCAACTATTGTCAAAATGACTAGAACTAGTCATTTAGATAGTTGACCCTTACCTCTTATAAACCCTTTAGCATTTTCATGTTTAGTCAATATGGGATACTCTAACTCTAACTTCACAATAGCAATTCCAAAAAAACACATCTAGGATTTAGAAAGAACTGGGAATCAATTAAAGAATTAAACTTTTACCAGCATCAGAAGCTTGTTCGCACCATCTGAAATGGCAGCAAGGCCATCATATTGTTCAGGATCAAAATCATTTAGAGCAGCTGTAAGATATTCTCCCGCTGGTGTGGTTTTAACATTCTCAGAACCTAATTTAACCAAAGCAACTGTTCCATCAATCTTATCTACAGCAAAAGGAACATCATCCACAGGGCGTCCTTTATTGCTGCTATCACTCCTATAAGTTCAATACTAAGCAGCTGTGAGTGTAAGAAAAATAGATGGGAAAATGTATGATGATACATAAAAGAACTAATTGTTTCTACATAATATCACCTTCCCGGATCCCCAACATTGGTTGTTCCTTTGGATAATGGACTGGAGAGCTGAAAGAAGTTAGCGAAGTTAGAAATCAATAACTGTAAGACAAACAATAGAAGAGCTACCCAATATTGTAAGCCCCAATATAGCTCTATGAAATGGAAGCACTACAAGGTAAGGAAGACATACCCACACATAGTCCATGAAAGCACAATTTTGAATATACCTATATCACTTTCCATCAAAAACCATAAAAATACACAAACTTCTAAAAAAGTTGTACTAAGACTTTGTTGCACACTTATACAAGACTTTGTTGCACACTTATACACACCTACAAAATCAATAAATACATGAGTGTTTTGAAAAATCTAAAGAAACAACTTGAGAAAGAAGGAAAGACATGAGAATATCTACACAAACTCAATGTTTTGAATTACTGGGATCAAGAAAATATATTTCTATCTTCTATTAGTGTGATCCATACACATGATTTTTGATAAAGGAAAGAGTTGAAACTAAGGCCCAACTTTCTAAACAAAAGTTAAAAAACTTGGGACCTTCACTACTCCACATACAAAAATTCAATCCAGGAAGGCTTCAGAAGAGTCACCAGCAATACCCCATAAAAGATCTTAACATCGTTTCTCAAGTTACAAGCACCAAAAAAATTGGAAAGGAGTCAAAAGAGGACGGTATCAATATTCTTGAGAAACTTTGATGAGTTCAAAAAGAAACCTGTGATGATATAGCTGATGATGCTTTTTCTGTTAACCTATCAAACAATTTCTCGTTTTCTTCATGCAATCTCTGCATACACAAAAACCAGGGAAATTTAATGACATACACTATAATTATTGATTTCTAGTTATGTATAATATATATAAAGAACTACTAGGATCAAGAGGAACAATATATAAACAAATTTCATATGTACTACATACGTGAAACAAGTTGATCTTAAATAGTTTCTCAAGGAAAACAGAGCTGAGTCTCTCTTTGTGCAGGTAAAGGTAATTCAAATGATCAGTAGCTAATAAGTCCCATCATTTACTTCTTCATCTTCAGTTGAGTAAAATAGAAAATAACCAGAAAAACATGACTCTCCTTTCATAAGGGTGGGGGTTTGTAATTAGATGATCCGTAGCTTGCATATTCCATCCTGCATTCCCTTTCTTTTTCCACTTTTTTCTATACATTTCAAATGGAAAGTAGAAATACGGTCATGTTGTTATTGATAGCTCACAGCCTTGTTTTTGTGCAGGTCAACTAGATGTAATAATTAAGAAATAAACTCAGCTCTCGTAATTTCATGTTAAAGCATGAGATTCCATTTAATTTTGTATATTAAATAACTCTGTGAGTTTTGTTAAGTGTGGCAGACCTCAATGAGGGTATCACGTTTTTTGAGTTCTTCTTCAAGTTTCTTGGTGACTGCTGAAGTATCCCCATGTTCCTTGGGAATTGATGAAATTCCAGGCAATGATTCTAAGCCAACAGTTGGCATTTCCCGACTATGGCTAAGGGCTTCACTAAGTTGAGATTCCATGCTTTTAATCTTGGCCTACAAAAACATTATGATGCAAACATGTACAACAAAGATTAATGACCAACAAAAGAGAAACTGAGAAGTGGCAATTACTTCAGAAAGTATGATCTTTCAATCCATCAAATAAATGATCGAAGGTTAAGGAAAACTTAGACCTACTTGATCATCAATAAACTAATTCTGTGAGGTGTTACTCCTTGTAGAGCTTTGAATCAAGAATATTTACGTTAGAAAGCCAAAATATGTGTTCCAGACCAGAGCCACAATAAACAATTATTAAAGAAGTTGTTGAATGACCCACAATTCACATAGAACTCCATGGTCATACATCAGGTTATTAAAAGAGTACAACCTGACAGAACACTATGTTGATGAAATACCAAAATTCCACTCATAGAGCTGAGAGTATAAGATTTAAGTATGAACAACCTGCAATGTCTGAATTGTGGAATCTCTTTGTTGTATCTGAAACTTTTGCTCCTGTTCCATCTGTAGTAGTTGAGCTAATTGATTCCGAAGCTGAGCATTTTGCTCCTTTTCTATCTTATGCTTGTCTGCAAGCATGACATTCTCAGACTGCATCAAATAAAAGTAATGAAGTAGCTTAACTTCATGTTGAAAGTGGCAGAATAAAAGTCATACAAATGCCGACCAAATTCAGAAAACGTATAGGTCAATGACAGATTGTTGTCAGTCAATGCATATAGAAAAACTTCATTAACTAGAAAGTCTTGTATTCTTCTGTATAAAAAGGTCATCGATAAAGATGAAGAATAGAAAGAAAGCAGGCTACAGTGCAGAAAAGAATCATGAAAATGCCAAGTAACTCTTCAACACATGACAGAATGGAACTGTATACCAAACCCATGAAGTGAAGAAAAAACCTTTAGATCTGATTGCAGTGCAAAAGAAACTTTCCACGCCTTCTGAACTTCATTGAAGAGGAGTACACACTGATCATTTGCATCTTTAATTGTTTGCTTCAATCCTAAAACCTCCTGTTTCAGATCATGAATTTCCTTTTCTTTCTCATATAACTCCTTCCGTGCATCATTTGCCTACAAGAATCATCAAAACTAATAAATGGGCATGCTCCAAATTAGCTACATCGATCAATTATCAAAGTATAGCTTTTTTATTACTACATGCTATGACCTCATTTGTTCGATAACAACAAATAATATGGAAAAGGGAACCTAATCCATCCCAACTTAAACTATGTATCTTTCATTTTTGCACAACCATTATGGATCTCTCATGAATTTTAACCCGCAATAGTCCCAAACTTTACTAACTTCTCCAACATTCACAATCATGATATTACTTCCTTAAGCTTGTCTTGCATTAAGGACAGTTGTTGGGAACAAAGTGGTAGCCAGAAGAACATGTTATAAGCAGATGAGAATAATTACTACTAAAAGGATATATTAGAAAAGATACTCACTACATCTCTCCATTTCTTAATTGTATCTCGATTTCCAAGGCTTAATGTAGCATTTCTAGCCCTGGCACAAAAATTGAGGGAGGATAACATCTCAGACATATTTGCAGCATTTGGACACACATTGAGTATCATCAAAGTATTTGAGCTCCCACCTAAAGAAACATAGGCAAAAATATACTCAACATTGTTTATTAGAAGACAAAAGAGAAAAGCAGGCAGCATGTTAACAAAGCAAGGTAATTCTATGAACTACAGTAGTTAGTAGATTGGATATTTCCAGGTACATTCATGCCAAAAAATACATGCAACATGAAGTTTGGCCTTCTAGTTGGAATACAACAATATGCAACTCACGATCTGCTCAATGATCATGTATCTAGCTATAATCTACTTGTGATTCTAAAATGTTCATAAACCCTCAAATCAGATTTGAGCAAGATTGCAGAGGTAGAAGGGCACACTGAAAATGGTTTTCCATATATCCAGCAAAACCAAATTCTTCATGCATAATGTACAAAGAGGAAGAACAAATGGAATAGCTTAACCATGATTGGTTTTCAACCTAACTATAACAAGCTAGATGTTCCTTTTTATAGGGCTCACAAATTACACAATAGCAACTGCAATACGTATAATAAGAAGAAATACAGTACCTACAGAGTCCGAAAGGATATTTGTTAGCATAGAATTTTCGTAAGGAACAACTTGCTTCCTCGAAGTCAAGGATGATAAAACATCTCCCAACCTACATATGAAACATAAGTTGCAATGAAATAACAGGAACAAATGATTGGAGTATGATGTATAAAATATAGTCTATTTGGATCTCAATTTATTGTTGCTGTAACTCGACAAACATTAGTTAATATCCTAATGTCTGCACTGCTTTCCTGTTGTCCCAAATTTCTCTTCTCCATATATCAAAGGGAAGACAATTCTATTCAAAAGAACCAGTTCAAAGGAAGAAATATGCAAAAGGCAATAACTGTCTTAAGCTCTGGCCTCCTCACTTGGATTCCCAAATTTCATGCATGGCTCTAATGAAATGCTCAGGTAGTTGATAAATAGCACACCAACAGATACTAAACTGACAAAAAATGCCAATGGAAACATACGCTGAAAGTGATTTCATCACATGTAGCAAGTCTGTCACTCTTTCTCCACTATCATCTTCTGTAATTAAACCTTCACTTCCAGCAAGGTCAACAAGAGAGAGCTTGCTGTATAAATTTTCTCCACTGATCAAATTATTATAAAATATGTGTATTGTGACAATCCTGACAATGGGAAAAGGGACAAATATCAATCAGTAATCCCAATTTAGAATCACCAAAATAAATTTCATAATACATAAAATGGTGTGCTTCACATTATGTGCTTAACTAACATCAATGATTTAAATCTTCAACCATGGGAACTATCACCTCTTAACTCCACCTTGATTTCTTTCAGCCCATGCCATACGCGTCATAAATTTATTTCAAATCCACTATGAATTATATGACATAGAAGTTCACATTATGTGCTTAACTAACATCAATGGTTTAAATCTCTAACTATGGGAACTATCACCTCTTAACTCCACCTTGATTTCTTTCAGCCCATGCCATATGTGCCATAAATTTATTTTAAATCAACTATGAATTATATGACATAGAAGTTACCTGAACTTCTATTAATTTCTATCAGTCTAGCTATTACTATATCTACAGAGTCAATTTTTATGTGAGAAGCCACTGAACTCGATCACTTCTGCTGTCAATCTTCAGTTTGAAGTCCTTGCAAGTTCAGAGATATCGATGCAAAGGTCATAATGGCAAGGAATACTAAGTATAGATTTTAAATTTTATCCTTCCCTTACCTTTTACTGTTCATTTCAATCAACCACAAATCCTAAGTCATTGCTTGAAGATTTAAACACATGAAAAACCCTATTGCATCCCCTGGTACAGGGCCATGTGGCTAAAAATGTTTTCTATAACCACTATATTTGGCTTCTAATTTCTAAAGACACCAGTTCCATGTTAAAATGAAATCCAACCCAAACCTTCAAACAATTGATGGGGCCTGCGAGTAGGCCTCATGTTAAGCTCTTAGGAAATTGAATCCAGTTTCTACCAACTAATACAGAAAAAAATATATTTGTAGCTCAATCCTGTATTATGTTACCATATAACCACAGCAAAACAGCAAAAAGTACAAAAAAGAACAATATACAACCTATTTTGACAGATCCAAAACAATATGACATAATATCCTTCATAAACATAATTTTGTTTCTATTTTATAGCTAACAGTTGTGCCAAATTATATGCATAAAACCACTGTTGAGATTTATTTAGGCATAATCAATAAATTTAGCGGTCAAGTCAATATTTTAACAAAATAATATGGCCCCATACTGATGCTAGACACATGCTCGTATCATTTGAATTAGTCTTCGACAATTTAGACTTGTCAGTGCTTTACAATATTTTGAAGAAACTTAACATCCGAAGAACAAGGCTTCAACATGCTTCTTATGTTTAATTAGACAAAATCAGGGGCAGTACTCTAACAACAAACAAGTATGTATTACAGAAGCAAGAGTATAGGACGTACAAATGAGAAACATCGAATTTTGATTCATCATCTCCCCGTCTAAGAAATGCAGTTTTCAAGACTCTAGAGAAGTCCAATGGATTATCAACCTTTTCTTGCACAAGCTCCACAAAAGATTCAGTTGATCCCATTTTGATCTTTTGCAAATTGATACCAGACTCCGACAGCAAATCCGTTATCTATACAAGTGAAAAAGGCACATCTATTAGAGAACTCATGATTTATTATGCTCAATTCAATTACAAAAGGGAAGAGTAAACTTTGAGCAAAAGAAAGTATGGTTAAGCTAAATAAAGAACAGAAGCAACCTGCTCGTTGTAGAGCTCAAAAATAGTAACTGAGAAATTGAATCGAGAAGTAGAAGTTGAATCTGAGTTAGCTAAGTCAAACAATTCCTCAAAGCAACGAGCATATAAACCCCGATCATGACTAGATCCTTGCTGAGAAGAGTGAAACCGTGTTAGAGAAGTCATTCAACATGCAAAATGCTGGAAAGTGAAAATAAAGATTTACATGCAAACTAACATACACTTATGCATTTTACATATATAAATATGTGTCAAAAGTGTTATTGACGAGCGATGCCTAGACAAATAGGTTCTTAGATGTCTCAAAGGAACCAAAAGCAAAACAAATTCACAGCTCTCAGATCTTGCATCTTAAAGTACATCTTCCTAATATTTTTTGACAAGCAAACAGTACCATAGTGTATGTCTTCCCAGAGCGAGTTTCTCCATAGGCAAAAATAGAAACATTGTATCCATCGAATGCTGACTGCACCAAGGGTTGAACATCATTAAATAGTTCAGCTGCAAAACGAACATTCGACTTCAGACCTTAAGCAACAAACCTCCATGGTATTGCTGCATCAACTATTAAATGCGGGTCAAGAGCCATACTACAGAACCCATCTTCATGGCACCTTTTGGTAACTTTTGGAAATAAGGAATAACTAGGGAATGTTAGGTAACAGAGCAACAACTCAGAACTACAACATAAGAACCAGTGTAAGACCTTGTCCAACATGAGGCCCAAAAACTCGATCAAATTCAAAATCTTTTTTATAATTGGAAAGGGTTTCATCGCCAGTATTTATGCGGATTGTGCAGTCATCAGGAAACTCAGCAACAGAAGGACCTTCGTCTTCAAATAATGGTCTTGCACGACAATAAACCTTTATGTTTCCTGCAAATTAAAATTTGTCTTTCAAGAAAACAGAAATTTGTAAAAGCTTAACGAAAAATAATCTAATAATAAATGAACAATAATTTTACGAATTCTGGAGTGTGTCTGAAAAAAGAGATTGGGAGGGGAGGGAGGGACGGAGATTTTGATGTAGAGAGGTTTTGCATACAAACCTTTGGCTGTCAACAGTTCATTGAACAATCTTCTCTTCTCATTGATCAATGGCAGTATCCTAGCCTCAGCTTCGAGGACAACTTGATCTGGCATTTATATTGCATAGACAAGAGAATCATGTGAAAAGAACTTTAAAACATCGACAAGAAGAAGAAAGATGGCCTGCCTAAAATGAAACGTGCAGAAAATTTATAGATTTAGTAATTAATCAGATGTTACAAGGTCCTCCCAACAGCTTTTCTCACAATATAGCATTAAACTCAATCTTAAACGTTCAATTAATTAACTAAGCAGTCAAACTGGTAAACATTCTCAAACAGAAGACTGGACTTGCGTGAAAAGTACTAAATGTCGAAGATCCATTGAATAGATAAAATTTTTTACCTAGCTTGGAAGTTTTGGAAGCAAGAACACCTAAATAGCGCGTAACTCTTTCAAGTTTTGCATTAGAATACTCTTGTAATTCAACTGCTTCTTGTCTCAAATCCAAGTAATCTTCTTTCACACCCTGCACCAAAATATCAGTAGAAGTGTTCCCAAAAATCAGAACCTAGCGTTGCATGGCGTGGATATCTCAAGACAGACATAAATTTTCAACTATACCGTAATTACAAAATCCAGAATAAATGTTATGAAATGTTGAGATAGCCTAGGAAATTAAGAGTAGTCACCGACCACTAAAACCAGTAAGCACTGACCTTATCATCAATGAGCTCAACGAGCATCGTCAAGTTCAAAAGGAAAAACAGAAACAAAGACAACAAGTAACCGCAAAAACCAAACTGTGATGGAAATCAACTATTCTCCAAAAACCCTCAACGCAACTCATGAATTTTCAAAGACAAAGATTTGGGTTTTTCGGAAGTGTGTGAAGTGAGAAGGAGAAGACCTGGAAAGTTCAAGTCGAAGA
>JANZXP010000194.1:30552589-30564168 GCA_027576715.1 Erythroxylum flavicans | reverse complement strand
TGGTTCGACCCTATTCACCACTTTACTCGCTTAAGTGTTCTAGAGTAGGAATTTATTTTTGCTGGTTTGACACGCCATCATGTTCTAAAGCTTATTATAAATAGGCTTAAGCTCTATGGAGCTAGTACCTCATGCTTAACCCTCTCTGTAAGAGTTACAGAGTTCTCTCAACCTGTTCTGTGGATACTGTTAGAGGCCGGACACTTGTACGGCTACAGTGGTTGAGATGGATCAGTTTTGGGAACGATTCGACAGATACGACAAGATTAAGATCAAGCTTTGAAATAAGGTACGAATTAAGTTTTCGCTTTATTATGATTTGTGTTAATCATTTTATAGAATTAAAAAGATTTTGGTTTTCCAAAAATCAAAGATTGCGAAAAAGTTTCGTAATTATTCAGCTGTGGTTGAGATTGGATCTCTACCTGATTTCCTATCACAAATATTTAGGACACGTTCACCAATATATCCTCTCGACCAAGAAGGTCTCATGTCAAATAAACCCTATTTGCAGTAGGGTGCTTCCACAGAAGTTGATAACTTGTGAACAAGAAGATCGCATGTCAGATAAACCCTAGTTGAAGCAAGGTGCTTCCACAGAAATTTATAACTTGTTTCATCAATTTCAATTCTAAAACATGAATGTGACCAAATATTCCCGCATTATTATGTCTGCTAATGCCATCATACAAAATTTACAAAGAGGAAACAGATTATGCGTATCTACAAGATCATGTACACCAATTTGACGGTTCATGTCATGGATCACAGAAGCCACAAAATACAAGCTCTACGAAAGTTAGTTATATCACAATGACGAAACTCAAATCCCGTTGAGAAAGAGTAATCTTTGCACCACTAACCCCCTATGGAGTATGGATGTACACAATATGATTACCCAAAAGACATAATCAAGTTGGCACCTAGGTCTTTTTTTCGTTTTTGCTGATAAACTTCTCTGGTAAACATTGTAGACTTTCAAGAGTAAGCCTACAATCTCCGTTGTGAAGCATATTACCAAAGGTGCCTTCAAACAAAACATCATAGTTCTTGTTGTTCATAAATCCATACTAGGACAGTGATTCGCATCAAAAGCTATAACCTTGAATTCTCCATCAGGATCATCAATGACTAGTGATTGGCCCACCTCAATACACCGAACAACGAATCTTCGATCTAAAAGAACCGGTGCGTTTTAAAAAGTACTGGTCTTGGTCCCAGCCACGTGCACTCCCACGTCAGAATCGGCTCATGACCAAAAGAAATCGACACGTACATTAAAATGACAGGACTTGACGTCTTTATTGACATGTCATTGGATAGAGAGATGGAAGACGACAAGAAGGTGAGGAACGACGCCTTGCAGATCATCGGACAATACCTAGACCTGCCCCGACTCGTTGTCTTCGATCTCGACTACACTTTATGGCCTTTCTATTGGTACGTCCGGTCCTTGTTGTTAGGTTATTTGTGTTGCACTATTACTTTATACAGTAAAGACTGATAAAAAAATTATATCTTGAAGATATTGAAGATTGCAGAAAATAATGAACATAAAAATTTACTTGTTCGATAGTTTTAATGCTATTTACATTCAAGGATCCCATACTTGTGGTTTAACTAGTTGTAAAGAATATTGGTATTGATGAAGAATAATCTTTATTTCATCATATCTTGAATGAGTACAGATGTGGGAAATATGTACAGTGAATGAGTAAAAACTATTGGCTAGTTGTACCTCTATTTTAGAATCTCTCTAACAGAATGACAGCTAATAAGAAACTTCTAGGTGGTGTACAAAGTAAGTAGAGGAAAGGAAATAAACAAACAGAAGGGAGATAAATAGGTCTACGTTATCCAACGACGTCGTGTGTTGAAGAGAAGGATGGGCTAGGCCCTTTAACACCCCCCCTTCAAGGCGGATCCTCGCGGAACCACACGGATCCGAACTTGAGAAGTAGGGTTGTAAATGTTCGTGTGGTCAGCGGCTTAGTAAACAAGTCTGCCAGCTGATATTGGCTTCGGATGTGTTTAAGATTGAGGAACCCTAAGTTCGCCGCGTCCTGCACTAAATGGAGGTCAATCTCCAGGTGTTTCATCCGCTCATAGAAGACAGGGTTCTTCGAGAGGTGGAGTGCTGCCTGATTGTCGCAAAATAAAGGTATGGCTTCTTGATTCTTGACTTGAAAATTTTCTAGTATCTAAACGATCCACTTCAACTCACAGGTGGTTGACGCTAGACTCCGATATTCCACCTCTGCGGAGGATCTACTTACTGTATTCTGTTTCTTAGTCTTCCACGAGATAGGCAATTTTCTAAGGAACACGCAAAACCCAATCAGAGATCATCGGTTGAATGTGCAGCTTGCCCAGTCTGAATCTAAGTAAACGGTGAGTAGAAGATTCGAGTCAGCTGCATAGAATAGGCCTTGGTTTTATGTACCTTTGAGATGTCGGAGAGCATGTTTTATAGCCTCCCAGTGGGGTTGTCTTGGTGACTTCATAAATAGACTTAGCTGCTATGTGATGTAGGTGAGATCCGGACGTGTGAAGCTCAGGTAGTGTAGCCGACCTACGATTTTCTTGTAGTGCTCTGGATCTTTAAGTGGTTCCCCTTCATCGATGGTAAGCTTTCTTCCTGGGGTTATGGGGGTTATGCACAGCTTGCTGCTTAGTAATTTTGTTTCTTGCAAGATGTCCCGTATGTATTTGCTTTGACTGAGGACCATTCCATCTTCTGACCTTGCTATTTCAACCCCTAGGAAGAATTTTGCATACCCTAGGTCTTTAATTGTGAATTCTTTGTTGAGTGCCTGCTTTACTGAGTTTAAATTTTCTTCTTTTGCCCCAGTAATGAGAATGTCATCCACGTAGATGAGGATGGCAATAAAGTTGTTGTCTTGGCCCTTCATATACAGATAATAGTCTGATTCCGATCTATGAAATCCCAATTTCCTTAGTTTTGTAGTCAATTCCTTGTGACACTGCCTTCCTGCCTGTTTAAGTCCATGAATGGACTTTATTAATTTGCAAACTTCTCCTGCCCTTGTTTTCTGGTAACCCCGAGGGGGTAGCATGTAGATCTCTTCCTCTAGGTGCCCATGTAGGTAGGCATCGTTTATGTCACATTGTAGGATGGGCCATTTTTTGACTGTAGTTAGAGCTAGGAATGTTCTGATTGTCACTATCCTTGCTACAGGGGAGAAGACTTCAGAGTAATCCACACCTTCCCTTTGGTTAAAGCCCTTTGCTACTAGTCTTGATTTCAGTTTATCAACAGTTCCGTCTTGGTTGTACTTGACTTTGTATACCCACTTGGATGCTATAGCACGCTTCCCTATGGGTAGCTTTGTTAAAACCTAAGTCTGATTATCTTCTAGGGTTGTTAGTTGTGTATTCATGGAGTCCTCCCATTCCTTTGATTCACTTGCTGTTTCATAAAATAAAGGTTCAAAAACAGTTGACACATTACCTATAAACTCTCTGTAGCTTGCCTTATACGAAATATGGAAGTCTGATCCTTCTTCTTCATCTATTCCTGCAGGACAAAAGACTTTAAAGGTGTCGTTAGCATTATCAGGGGCAGAAGTAGAGTGATGAGCAGAGGCTTGGAGGACATAATCGTCAAGGTATTTAGGTGTGGAGTGAGTTCTTTGGCTCCTCCTCACATTGGTGTTTGTGATAGGTTCTTGGTTGGTGGTAGTTTCTAGTTGTGTCTGGGTGTCTGTAATTTCTGGTGTGTGTTGTATGCTTTGCATGCTTGATGATTCTGGCATGTCCCTTTGTGTTATTGTTGCTGCATCATTATTTGTGGTGTTATAGGGGAATAGGAGTGTTGGTCTAGGTTTAGGGTCTGGTGTTGAGTCAAAGGGAAAGGTACTCTCATGGAAGGTCACATCTCTTGAACTGAAAATAGTTGTGGTGCCAATGTCCATGACTCGGTAGGCTTTGTAGTCGGGCATATATTCGAGGAAAATACACCTCTGAGATCTAGGATCTAATTTGGTTTTGGTGGGTATTTTATTTAGGCCAAAACACAGGCATCCAAAAATTTTTGAATGTTCATAGGTAGGTTTCCTTTGATGTAGTTGTTCATATGGTGTTTTCCATTGCAGCACTTTGGTTGGGATTCGGTTTAGGAGATAAGTGGCTGTAAGAAGAGCTTCTCCCCAAAATTGTTTTGGTAAGTGTGCTGTAAATAACAATGCTCTGGTTATTTGAAGCAAGTGTTTATGTTTGATTTCAACTACCCCATTTTGTTGTAGGGTGTATGGACAACTTTTCTGGTATACTATTCCCATTTCTGCAAAGAATCGATTGCACTTATAGTTTATGAACTCTTTCCCGTTGTCTGTCTGGATTTTTAGAACCTTTGTAGCATACTGTTTTTCAATGGTTTTGATAAACTAGGTTATGATAGGGTATGTTCTGTCTTTGTGTTTGAGTAAAAATGTCCATATGGTTCTAGAAAAGTCGTCCACAACAGTTAGAAAAAATTATGATCCATCTAGGGTAGGTACCCTGTATGGTCCCCATAGGTCCATGTGTATAATTTCAAAGGGCTTAGTAGTTTGAATACTATGTTTAGGAAAGGGCTTTCGGTGCTATTTTGCCATAGGACAGATTTGACAATTGGACAAATTGTGGACAGAAAATTTAATTTCATTGATGTGCTTCATTTTCCCTTTTAAAATATGCCCTAATCTACTGTGCTAGGTATTTAAAGAAACAGATGCATTAAAAACAACATTCTTGGTTCTATAGAAATCTAAGAGTGGACCTTTCAAAGTTCCTGAAGGTAATAGGCTTTTAGGTGTCAGCTCATACGGTCCACTTTTGGCCTTGATAACGACTATAACATCATTAGTTTGTAGGTCCTGCAAAAACAGATCATTAGATACAAAAATAGCAGTAACATCATTCTGCGTTGTTAGTTCATTCACAAATAGTAGATTTTTGGAAAAGTTGGGGACATGCAGAACTTTGTAAAAAGTAATTTTGTCACAAATTGTAGCTTGACATATGTGTTTTACTTGTTGCTTGGTGCCATCCGGGAGTATTACAGGCTCATACATGTTGTTTATTTTATTCTCAAGATAGAAATCTGGATTTGTTACCATGTGTGATGATGCACCTAAGTCAACCAACCATATGCATTCATTTTCTGCACTTTGAATATTATTATGGATCATTCTGTTGCCTGCGAAGTTTGCAAGCCCACCAAACTTTACCTCACCCGTAGCCTTCCCTTTAATTGCTTTAGATATCTCTTGTTGAATGAAAGTGGCTAAACCCTGTGGGATTTGACCATTCCTTTCAATGGACTCATTTGATTCTTGTTGCGCGTCCGCAGGGGTGTCACTTATCGCAGCTAGGTTCGCCTTATGCTTCTGCCTAGTCAATTCTTTGTACTAATCTGGTACGCCATAGATCTTAAAACAAGTTTCAATTGTATGCCCTACTTTCTCACACTTTTCACAGTATTTATCCTCTTTCTTGATGAAATGCTTTTTGCTGCTGTTTCTGCCGCCTTTCTTAGAGCTATGGTTGTTTTGTCTCATCATCATTGCCACATTTAGGTTACTGTCTTGACTGGTATTTACTGCTTTCTGTCTTTCCACTGTTTGCATCATGGCATTTGCCCTATTAACCATGGGCAATGGTTCCATCAACATGACCTGGTTTACTACATGCTTATAGTCTTCACTTAACCCCATCAGGAACTATACTAGTCTGTGAGTGTTTTCCTTGATAGCAATAACTTTAGCAACATCACAGGTGCACGTAGGTGTAGGACTTAGGCTAGCTAAATCATCCCAAAGTTTTTTGAGTTTGGTGTAATATGCAGAGAGAGTAAGATTACCTTGTTTCAGTGAACTGATCTCTCTTTCTATTTGATATAACAGTGAGCCATTTGCTTCTCCAAATCTTTCCCTTAGCTCCTCCCCAAGTTCTTTGGCTGTGGAGAATGATAGGAAGGCATCACTCAGCTCCTTGGTCATGGAGTTGAGGATCCAAGACTTGACCATAGAATCTGCCCTATTCCATCTGGCGAGAAGTATGGGGTCTTCTATTGGTGGTGTGCATGTCTCGTCGATGAATGAAAGCTTGTCTTTGGCACACAGAGCTATCATCATAGCTTTGCTCCAGGTTAGGTAGTTGTTCCCATTGAAGGGGGTAGTAACCAGCACAGCTCCAAAGTTTTCTGTGTTTGTGATGGAGTATTTCTCCAAGTCTAGGTTGTGTGTGGGGCAGCCCCGGCCCTAGGCAGGGGCGAGCTGGGCCCCTGCCCAGGGCCCACTTCTTTTTTTTTAAAATACATATATAGTTTATTAAACAAAATTTTTTATTTATTTTTAAAATTTTTTTAATTAAAGTGAGAGGCCCACATTTTCTTTTTCACCCCGGGCCTACAAAATCTCAGGACCGGCCCTGGTGTCGGGTTAGGGTTACTAATACCACTGTCATCGGCCATGTTTGTAAGGTAAAATGTATCAAACCTTTAGCTCTGATACCATGTAAAGAAGAGGTATTGATGAAGAATAATCTTTATTTCATCATATCTTGAATGAGTACAGACGTGGGAAATATATACAGTGAATGAGTAAAAATTATTGGCTAGTCATACCTCTATTCTATAATCTCTCTAACGGAATGACAGCTAATAAGAAACTTCTAAGTGGTGTACAAAGTAAGTAGAGGAAAGGAAATAAACAAACAGAAGGGAGATAAATGGGTCTGCGTTATCCAACGACGTCGTGTGTTGAAGCGAAGGATGGGCTAGGCCCTTTAACACTAGTATCAGAAATAGAGCAAGGTTATAAGAGTAGGAGTGTTTTCTAAAACACTTGCAAATAGTCTAAAACTCTCTTTAGTACCCTAGATAAGTACCCTAGCAACTCTCAAGCCTTTCTCTCTAATTCTTACACTATCAGGTTGTTGATTACAATGTAATGAGAATAATGAAGTCTGTAACTCTTTTGATGCTTGTGGTCTGTTTTATTTATAGGAGTTGCATGCAGTGGCCTTCGGTTGAGCTTCTAATATCAGGTAAGCTTCATGTGTCCCTCACATGATCAGCTAAAGATCCATCCACTGTGATTTGAATGTATTGTAAACGACTGTATACTCTGCGTTTTAGTAATAAAGCTTCTAGTTCAGCCTTGTTTGTTGTAAATCTCCATAGAAAGATTGAGATATGATATATTATCTAACTTCATCTAAAATGCACTGTGTCATTTTAAATAAAACGATATTATGTTTTATTTTTTAATTTGAAAAAGAAATCCAATGTTTACGTCTCAATCAAACTTCAGTCCAACTCATTACCAAACTTAAGAATTGAATTAGACACTAATACTATTTCTGTTTTCTTCAAGTAGTGGAACAGAGAAGATGAGAGAAATACAGGAAATAAAATGAAGGCTACAAAATTTCTATCAACTGGTCGTTCTTTTGTGTTCACAAAGTATACATATCTAGAGTCTCTTATACATATTTCTCTCCTTTCCTTTTTCTTTTTCTTTTTCTTTCCACTTGATAAGATTCGTTGGATCTGAAGGCCACTGCTGAAAGCTTGGTTGAAGAGAAGTCTGGTTTGGAACTCAAGGCCTCCCCTGAAAGCTTGGTTGAAGAGAAGTCTGGTTTGGAACTCGGAGATAATAAGTAACCAGGCCAAAACAGCCATTTGTGCAAAGATAAGCAGACCCATCATGTATTCGTACCCTCTGATTAGAGTTTTCACAGAACCACATTTTAATACCTTTTACTATCGGTAGAACTCCACATTTTCATACCTTTTACTTTCGGTCTGCAAGCTTGTGCTATCTGATGATTATAACACCATACATGTGTGTATTATGTTACCAACTGAAGAACTAAGTCGCTATCATAACAACATACAAAGCCAATGTATTGCATTGTCATTTTAATACACTTAAGATAAATTAGGCATATATATATACATATATATACTTATCGATGATGCTCCGGCTTCTGCCAAAATCGCTTTCCTTGGTGGCCTTTAGGTGATAAACCACAAATCCTGATGGGTTAAAGATAAAGAGCAAACAACCAAGAAACCACCAACAACCACATCAAGAATCTGAGAAGTGTATAGGTTGTTGAATCACCGGCTGCTTTCCTACCAAATAACATGCAAGCAAAACAACACCACCCAGACCAAGACTGAACAGCCCCTGCACCTCCGCTGCTAAAGCTGAGCCTTCAAGCACAGAGGCCCAGGAAAGAAACCAGTTTGTTTGAACAACTACATGACGAGACTGGCCCATCCACCAATTGACGAGTAAAAGTATTATTGACCTTCTTTGGGTGCACCAGCCTTATGTTCCCTGGTTCGACATTGTATGGCATCGCCACCTCCCCCCGAAAGTGTCCTTCTTACTATGGCTAACAGTCAAGAACCGACTTAGTACTGCTGACCGCCTCCCCTTCATTGCCATAAATCGCATCTGCCCTCTATGTTCGGAGCAAAATGAATCCAGAAACCACCTATTCTTTATGTGTCCCACGGCCTCCTTAGTCTGGAAGCAGGTTCAATCCTCTCGTGGGGGAACGCCTTTGGTAAATTCATGGGTAGTATCATTGGTCAACTAGCATCCTCTGCCACCATCCCGCGAGCTGAACGTGATGTCTTAATCCTCACTGTGGGATTGACAGTACAAACCATCTGGAAGGAAAGAAATGCCCGTCGTTTCCAAGCTAGCAGCAAAACTGGCGTCAACTCGCTGAAGACACTATCAGAGGACTCCGAGAACTCCTATCACTGCAACACCACTCCTCCACTTGATAGACGTTCTGGCAATGACTCTTGTCAGAATTCCTTCCTAACTGGATTATTTTTTCTTTTGTGATCTTTGTATCTTGTGAACGAGGGTATTCCCCGGGGCCACCACGACTCTGTACATATTTTTTCTATCCTATTAATATAATTTCCTTTTTCAAAAAAAAAACTACATGACGAGACCATCATAATGCGTAATAAGGCAGATGGATCAGAAGATGGAGAGTAACTTATCCAACAGAGGAATGGGATCGAAAGAGTGGTGTTGATGTTATAAATCAACTAAAAATGTTATAAAATATTATAAAATTGAAAATTTACACAAAGCATTATACTCACTAATTGAATATATTGAACCTGAAAACGCCAATACTGTGCATTAACCAATGGCCCAAGTATTTATTGTTACATAAGAGCAAGAAGATTGATGCTCTGATCTCACATGCTTCAGCTAACCTTTGAGACCATAAAACCCATACTCTGTTTACAGTTACTCTATCAAGGAATTCATCCATAAGAAATCAAGGAATAAGCCGTAAACTTAAAAAGATTTATCATTTTGGGATGGGGCACAATTACTTATCAATCTGGGGCAAAGTAGCATTCATTCAGTCATCGATTCATCACTTCTTGAATTTCTAAAAGCCCCACTTATAACGTCAAACACAACATCACAAAATTCATTTATGACAGATAGAGACAAAATCATAAGATTAACAGCTATTCTTAGCTAATACCACTGCTCCAGTCCAACTTTTGAGAAAGGATAAATGGATTTAATTTTATTAATCCCGTTTTGCTTCTAAAAAAAAAGCACCGAGGAGACAAAAGAAAATGCAATAAAGAACTGACAATGGTGGCAGTGCTGACTGTTGGAAGCTATGAGAACTCTCCCAGTTTCTTCAGTCATATTTTAATGATGAACAAGCACCGACTTGGTGTTTGAAGTCCAACACCGCCATTCTCATCTTCCGCAACATCGTCATCAACGCTAGGCTCAACAATCACAACATCCCTCAAATTGTCCAATGTCTGTCTTTTCTTCTTCTGGCTTTGCTCTGTTAGAAGCAGATCTCACGTTCTTCTTCTTCCTCTTCCTCTTCCGCTTCCGCTTCCTCCTTCCGCTTCCGCTTCTTCTTCTCCTTCTTCTTCTTCTTCTGACATGGTTGGAGATTGAAACAGAAGTAAAGATAATAACTAATCTATATTTTATGTAACTATTACTAAAATTAGTAATTAAAACTTTATAAGTCAAATATATATGAAAACCATAATTATTAAAATTAAAAAATTTTGTGTAAACCATAATTATTTTGATGAGTTTAAATTTAAAAAGTTTTTTATTTTTAATTTAATAAGGAATCTTGTTATGAATATATTATTAATATAGATTGGTTAACGTAATGTTGAAAAAAATATCACAAAATGTAAAATTTGTATTGACATATTTGATTTTATATTTATTAAAAGAACATAATTTTTAAATTAAAAGAAATAGTCAATATATTAAAAAATACAGTTAAGTTAACTAAGACGGAGTAAATAAAGAATAAGAAAGTACCTTGTGGGACGTGGAGTTCAGGTATGTGAGTAAGTTTGTCTTCTTGGATTTGTTGAAGAGCATGACAGTCGTCGTGTATATACAACTGTTGGAGTTTGGGGGTGACGGTTGGTGATAGTAAACAGTATGGCAATGTCTTCAACTTTGGGCAGTTGAAGATACCAACTTGTTGAAGAGATGGCATAACCGTAATTGTCTTATTAATTTTCTCCATCAACGACTTATCAATATCATCCCATTCTTCCCATTCCAAAAATTCATCAAATTCAAGTTTCTTCAATTTTGGAAATGATAGAAAGGATGTTGATGGATCTTTTTCTTTTTCTATTCCCATAAATTCGGCACCCACTTTTTTCAGTCTCATATTTTTTAAGTATAGCTCTTCAAGGCACGACAACTTACCCAATGGAGGCAATTCTTCACAACGGAAGCACTTACTAATCTTAAGGTTCTTGAGTAGATTCAGCTTCATCATCCAATTTGGGAACAACGTCTTGCCTTTATACTCTTCTAATCTTAATATTTCTAAATCCGAAGTTGGCTCTAAAGCTTCAAGTAACTCTTCCTCATCTTCTTGCACACGATCTCCATCAAAAATCAATCCCAAATCGGTGACATATTTTTTCTTCATAAGTTGCGCTTTTCTGGCCTCTTCTATGTTTCTCACATTTCCCAACCCTCTTATAATCAAACTTCCTCTAAGATTATTCAACTTCTCCATTTCAACAATACAAAATGTTTTATTCTCATTCACACCTACAATGAAATCTCGCAACTCTTTGAGACGCCAGAGATTTCCTATTCCTTTGGGAAGATATTTTATGTTATCACATCTCCTAATATCTAAAAACATCAAATTGATTAATTTTCCAATCCCTTGAGGCAATTCTTCCAGAGTATCACAATAAAAAAGAATTAATGTCTGCAAATTGTAACACTCACATAAAGTCTCTGGTAACTTTTCTAGATTTCTATTATCAGACAAGTCAAGCCATCTGAGATGAACTAATCTATTTATTGAAGATGGAACTTCTTTGATGTCACATTTGCTAAGATCTAAAGTCCTTAGACATGTCAAATGATCAAATATATCCTTAACTAGATCAACAGCCAATGATGATTCATACTCAAGGAATTGAATGATCAAACTACGTAATTTGTTGAGACCATAAATAAATACAGGGAATGAAGCATCTTTTTCTATCACCAAAGTTA
>JANZXP010000194.1:30513972-30547383 GCA_027576715.1 Erythroxylum flavicans | reverse complement strand
CTTCAGAAATCGTGTGATATCTCTTTGTTGAGGGTGAAATACAAGGACTAATGTTTTCTGTAAGCAAATGTTTACCACCTTTGGAGAAAAAACAAGATTCATTGTTATCAAGAGAATGTAGAATCTTTTTCAAGATTCCCTGAAGTTGCATGTCTTCTTCAGAGAACTGACTGATTCTGTTTCCCATTACCGAAACAAAAGCCATCAAGTTTTCCTTTTCTGATGACAATTTCATAATATCTTCCACTAGATTCCATTTCTCACGCTTGAGCTCATCAACCAAGCATTCTGAAAATCTCAGCTTTGTCTCCATTACATTCATTAAGTTCTTCATTTCCATCTGGTTTGCCTCTAGTTCGTTTTCAATCTCCACAGCCTGCTGATAAAGATTTTCCTTGAGATTCCAGTTTCAACTGTAGAGAGTATCATCCTCTAACTCCAGAATCATCAACTTCTTCTCTTCAGTTTCTAGCTGAGCCAATATCTCAGCACAAGCAATCTTCTCTTCAGTTTCTAGCTCTTTTTGCATCGATAACCTCTTCTCTTCAATCAGATTTAAGGACTCAACCCTCCTTGACAAAGATGCCGTTTCCTCATGCTGTTGAGACAACTCAGAATTAGCCATGTTTATTGCATCAAAAGCTTTCCTAAATTTCTCTTTCGACTCATTTTCGATCTGCAGTGCTCGCTCTTCTAAGAAAAGTTGATGCTTAAATGATTCCTCAAGCATTCTTTACACCTCTCAAGTTCGCCCTGCATCATGAGATGCTTTTCTTCAATAGAACTCAGGGACTCAACCTTCCTTGACAAAAATGTAACCTTCTCCCGTTCTTCAGCCAATTCTGAATTTGCTGTGTCTATGGCACCACAAGCAGCTCTAAGTTTTTCCTTCAAGTTGCTTTCTGTTACCAAAGCTTGTTCCTTGAATTGAACTTCATAGTTGGATGATAGCTTATTCATGTCCTCGTACCTTTCAAGCTCCTTTTCAAGCAGGATGTTCTGCTCTTCAACAATCAAGGATTCAGTTCTTGTCAACAGAGATACAGCCTTCTGATGTTCTTCAATAAGATCTGTCTGCGCTTTGTCCAGGGAAGTGGTCTTCATTTCCAACTGCTTCATCAAGAGAGAAATATTTTGATCTTTTTCCTTTTCAGAGAGACTTACCTGATTCTCGACATCTGTGAGATTTAAATTAGCCTTAGCTATTTCTGATTTCAACGCCAAACACATTACAGAAGCCTCCTCATTCTGTAACTTCAACTGCATTATCTCATCATAACAATTCTCAACGTCTGCCCGGAGCACTTTTGATGCTGTTTCTTTTACTTCTAATGAAAATCTGTATTGATTTAGTTCTCCAATCAACTGTTCCATTTGACAGCTCCACTCAGCTTCTTTAACCTTAAGATTTTCAAAACAATCTGTGTGTATCTGCTCCACGCGTTTAAGTTTCTTTTGCAGTTTTGCAAAAGAAGAAGAGTGCCTCACTTCCTGAATCTGAGTTTCTTGGAGGTCTCTAATGGATGCCAGTAGTTATTTATTCTCCTGCTCTAACTTTCCAGCTCGGTATTCAGTTTCCATGTAAAATGTCTCCTTTGTGAACAACGCATGTCTTAAAGCTGCAATTTCTTTGTCCCTCTGAGCGGCCAAGCATTCAATTTGCGACTTGGCTTCTTGACACTCGATTAAAACATTCTCAAAACGTGCTCTGTGTTCAAAAAGTTCAACTTCCAGAAATTTGATCGAGTTTCTTTATGAGCTAGAGCTTGGTTGCACATCTTTAATCTGTTACCAAGGTGTTCAGAAATTCTGCTATGAGAATCCAAGCTTATCTGCAACAAGCAATTCTCATCAATCAGTGTAGAGTTTTCTTGCTCCCATTCTTTCTTGTTTTGTCTGAACTGTTTTCGGATCTTTTCAAGAGACCGGTTTGGATTTGAAATTGTTCAGAAGGAGGGTACTAACGTCGTCAGTCCTGGAAATTCACAGCGTTAGCCGAAATATCCGTTGGGATGAAAGTTGGGTTGGGCTATTTAGTTTGTTATCAGATTTATCTAATTATATGGGCTCAAAATTATTTAGGTCGGGTTAGAGTATTTAATATTAATAATCAAATTTTTATTCACCACAAAAACAATCTTCTTATTAGTTAGGAATAAAGTTGTATATATTGAATTTCTCAAAAATTTGTATTTAGCGGAATTTTTTAACTAAATTCTTGGTATTGTTTATTCATTAAAAAATAATAAATATATGTATAGTTATTTATATGTTGACAATTGAGCTTCAATTTGAATTTCAGAGTTGACAATTTTTTGGATTTGAAAATTATAAAAAATTAGTTGAATTTTATGGAATAAACTAAAATTAATTTAATAATCGATAATTTCTATTTCTTATTCTATAAAGAGAAATAATTTATGATGATTTTTTGCGTCAAGTTTATTGTTAATTGATTAAATTATAAATTTTTATATGTAAATTAAGACTTATTCAATATAAAAAATTTATTAAAATTTTTGAAAGTCAATCGATTTCAATATCAATTTTATTAATTAAGTAAATTCGGTTGATCATATCAATCCATAAAACTCAATAAAATTATTTTTAAAAATATAAATATATAAAATAAGTTTTATTTGTTAATTTTAAGATTATTTTGCTTTGTTTATCTAAAAAGGGAAAACATGTCAACAATGACCCATTTTAACCACAAACTTTCCTTGAGCCCAATTACTTGTCATTTTGGTTACTCAAATCATCATAATGAGATGTAGACTTCGATTTTATGAAAGTGGTGGACATTATAATTTATTACCCTTTTCTTAAGGTGCCACTTTCACTATCTTTGGTTTTTATTCTCACCCTTTTTGACACGTGGGTGGGTCATATCTCAAATTCCCTTGCTTTTGCTTTTCACTTCCATTTTTGTCATAAAATTATGTTGTAATCGACTTTGATTTCTCACCCTAAAAGTTATTCCTTCATGTCTTTCGTTTTGTTTGAAGGATATGATTCTTGACAAGAAAGTATGATTCTTTTGACCATTCCATTTGAGAACTTGCAAAAATCTCATACCTCTTATATTGACGAAGAATAAAATCCCCTTCTAACTTCCACCAATTAGAAGTAAAGATGGCATCAGGCCACGACTCAAAAAAAATATGTTCAATCTTGGAGTTCAATTTGAGTGAGAGTTCGAGCATGAGTCTGGTCTAAATTAAATATAATAAAAAACTTAAAATGATATTTAAAAATTTTAAATTTTAAGTCGAATTAGACAACACAATCCGAACAGATAAAAGTTCAAAATTAAGACAAAAGGTTTAAACTCCGTCGAATATTCGATCAACTTGAATCGAGCCTATTAACTTCAAGTTGAATTAGGCATTGATTAATGTTATCTGAGAAGTTATATGAAATCAAAATTGAAAAAATTAAGTAGGGAATGAAAAATACAACAGAATACTTGAGGGAAAAGTAACATAAAGAACTTGGACGTTGTTTGATATCTCTCAGTTTTTTAAAAGCCACTTTTGTTGTATGATGATATTCCATGATACTAATGGCTAGACCTAACATTTAGGATACCATTGACAATAATTAATAACTATAATTGCTATTTTTGTGTGCATTAAGTGGACTCCTTAGAATATATAGTAATCACTGGGATAAATTATTCAATGAAATCATTATATGAGTGTTATAAAAAGTGATGCTTAATGATTAAAAAATCTAACTAATTTGATACGTATAATCTAACTTTTCTTTAATTTTCAATTCAATTTAATATGATTTACTATAATAGTTCTTGTTGTTAAAAGCTGAAATTAATTTATTAATTAGTCAGTTAATTTTTATTAATTAATAAATTTTTATAAATTAAAGTAAATCAATTAATTTTCATTCAATGTCATATATAGTATTATTTGATATCATATATGATATTATAAAAGAATATTTTGTTTTATAAAAGAATATTTTCGTGATTAATTATTTAACTCAATCTATTTGTTTAGTTTATTTATGGGTTAATTATAAAGAAAACCCAAACTTTCATCAATTTTTGAATTATAATCCGAATTTTAAAAAGTAGCAATAAAATGCTCAAACTTTTAATTTTTTTCAATTCTAGGCGAACTTCAAAAGTAGCAATAAAATGCTCAAATTTTCAATTTCTTTCAATTTTAGCCTAACGTTAATATTTTCGTTAAATTTGCTGATGTGACTTGCATGTGTTTCAAAAACCTTAACTATTAATACATGTCAGTAAAAATTAACACAAAAAATAAAAATTAATGAAATGACGTCGTTCAATCATATAATTAAAACGTTGTTATTGTTTAAAAATGACTTAAACCAAATTATACAGCTCCGATGACCTTACGCTTTAATTTCAGTTTTTCCTCCGTTTTTAGTTTGTTCTCTCGATGTTCTCACTCTTTGATTTTCATATTACGCAACCCGGACGCCCTCACACTAAGGACATCAGGAGAATGAACTAAAAACGAAAAGTTTACTGATCTAGTACACTGTAATATGAGAGTAATTTGGGACATCAGAAAAACAAGCAGAAAACAAAAGGATGAAGATATCAGAAGAACAACAGATAACGTCGGATTATAAGGCCATCTCCAATGAAGACACTAAAATACCAAATTTGATGTTTTAGTGTAATGAATTCACTCCAAGGAAGACACCAAAATTCAACACCAAAATGGTGAAATGAATAATATATTTGGTGTGTTACTATTCACGCACCAAAAGTTTTAAAAAGAGAACTTTGTCTATTTTCTTTTTAACATATTCCTTTTATGTCCTTCTCGCAATTTAATTTATTTACATAATTTACTAAGTAGTTAAATTTAAAATATATATTACTTTACACAAAATATATCATTACAAAGATCTCATTGAGATATTTAAAATAACACTAATATTAAATATAATATTAAATTTATTTTTAATATTTATTTATAAATCTTATTTATAAGTGTTATAAATTCATTAATAAAATATGTTAAGAATAAAAAGTAAATTTGGAGTTCTCCAATCACGATTTGCAAATATCAAAGGACCGTCACATTTTTGGAAAAAATCTATATTACAAGATATTGTGTTATGATGCATTATAATGCACACTATGATCATTGAGAACGAACGTGATACTCAACCGGCCATACAAGATTGAAACGAAACGCCAGCCCCTGAAATTAATATTAATAGAGACGATACAATTATATTTCAAGAATTCGTTGCTAAATATAGGCAAATTAAAAATAAAGAAGCTCATTGTGAACTTCGTAATACACTGATTGAATATTTGTGGGAACAATATGGTAATTCAGAGGATTAGAGGATAAATATGCAATAAAAATATTGTATTTGTGTATGTTATTAATTTGTTGTTGCAATAATATTAATTATATTTGTAAAATAACATTAATTTAATATAAAGTACATATTAATTAATTAAGAAAATGATTTTATTTTAATTTTTATAAATAAATAAATAAAAATAAATTATTGTATAAATATAAATTAATTTAGTTAATAAC
This sequence comes from Erythroxylum flavicans, assembly GCA_027576715.1. NCBI lineage: Eukaryota > Viridiplantae > Streptophyta > Magnoliopsida > Malpighiales > Erythroxylaceae > Erythroxylum > Erythroxylum flavicans. The sequence continues at coordinate 30,541,825 of JANZXP010000194.1, read as the reverse complement.
TAAATTATTGTGGTATATTCTTTGAAAAAAATTGGTGTAGATGGTTGGAGTAACACCAAATTTGATGTTAAAAGATTCTTGGAATATTCTCTTTTACACTAAATGTGGTGTAAAATTTTAGTGAAATGGTTGGAGATGGCCTAATCGAAGAAAATTAAAAGTTTGAGTATTTTATTACTATCTTTTGAAAAAAATTAAAAATTTGAGTAATTTATTGTTACTTTTTAAAGTTTAGACTATCATTGAAAAATTGAGGAAAATTTGAGCTTTTTTTAGTTATTAACCCTTTATTTATTGAAAAAATGATTAATTCAAAATTTTAAAATTTTAAAATATGATCACGTTAGTATCAAATCTTTTAAAATTTTAGTTAAGTCTCAAATATTTTTAAATTATTATTGGTTCAAATATTAATTATGATAACGATTGCAATAAATATTTTGGATAAAGAGGTTAGTTTTTTAGATTATTTAAATTTTAATTAAGTTTCAAAATTTTAAAAAATATATTTATCAATTCAGATATTTATTTTAATAAACATTTTGGACAGAGATATTACCTTTTAAAAGATTTAAAACTTAACTAAAAATTCAAATAATTTAAGATTGAGATTAAAAAAATTAACAATAATTATTAACCAAAAAAGATACCCTTTTTAAGCGGATAATTACATATCTTAGTTTGGTTATACTAGGAAGAGAATAAGATAGAGCTGGTCGTATCCTATTGCTTCCCTACGACTATTAGTGCAGTTAAACTTTACACGTTTCACTAACTTGAACCGAATCTACACAATGACCGGAAATCCAACGGCTATGGCAGCTTCTTTGGACAATATCACGCATAACACTTTTCCACTAATTCAACGGCCAGTAATCACTATCACTCATAATCTTGTCAAATCGATCAGAAAGGTAATATCGACCGTCAGATTCATCTGGATTAGTTAAGTGGATAAAAAAAACAGGAACCACGGACTTATAAAATCAACAAGCAGACTTACAGTCTGATCAGATGGCTTCACAGTAGAGAGAAGCTAGAGAGAGAAACCAGGAGGGAGAGATAGATAGAGTCGTAGTGCTAATGGGAAAGAACTAGTCTTGCCTAATTGTTTTGTTGGACTCTTCAATCTGTTGGTCTCTTAAGTTTTCTTCGGTTTGTTAAGTTCAAGTTTTGGGACTTTTCCACTGAACGTTTTTGGCTTCATGCATCAATCTTTTTGGCCCTTTTGGGATTACTTGCTCGTACCTTTTTTGAAAATTTATCTGGGTTTTAGCATTGGAACTTTCTGAGCAAGAAATCGGATTCTTTTTGTCTTGAATCGCGCGATTTTTGGACTAGCGATACAGAATTTTGGGTCTTTGATTGAGTTTTGTTTTGAAACCTGAGAAAAGATACGATTTTTCGTTTATTTCTTTTCTGGGTGTTGCAACGATTAGTGTCTGATATCAGATTGGGCGACTAAAATCATTTCTTTATAGAGTTTATTTGAAGGTCAAGCTCCTATCTTTATGCGGCTTTGGTTTTCTTGTTGATGGTGGTTCTGGGTGACGCAACTACTGACTCTCATTAACGGTGTTTTAAACTCCTTTGGGAAAATTGTCTTAGTAGTTTGGGATTTTTTCAGAGTTTATTTTATATCCTTTGTTGAAGTTCACATGTTTTGTTAATCACATCATTGCCTAATCCACTAACTGCTACGGTAGATAGGAGCTATTTTTCTAAACTTATGATTCTTTTGAACTGTGGAAAGGAGAAAATGGCCGTTTCTTTAAATCGTTTCTCAAGGTGGTTGTGGAGCAGCAAAGAGAAAGAATCTGTCTCAAATGGGTCTTCATTGAATGCTTCTACTGATTTGGGATTTGGATCAAGAGACCTTGATAGTGTCAAATTTCCTAGAAAAAGCTTAGCCTCATACAAAAAGGTGAAGAGAAAATCACAGAGTAGGGAACAAAGGAAGATTGATAAGAAATCAGGTGACGTTGTTTTGGTGTCATCAGATGGTGGGGTCTACTTGCCAGAGTCGGAATCTGATGGCCCGGATTGGTCCATCGGGTGGGTGGAGCCTCACGGACCTGAATTCAGGAGAGATAATGAGAATGATGATGGTTTTGCAGTGCTGGTTCCCTGCTACAGGCCTAGTTGCAAACAATTGGTTGATGGTTCAAAAAACCAGCTTTTGACTGCCATTAACAGTTTACGAAATGAGTTTTCTTCCGGTAAGTGGTCATGTTTATTTTGTAGGCTTCTCCTTCCTTTATTTTGGAGGCTTCTCCTTCCTGTCTTTTATGTTTTGTTTCGTATCGTCTAACTGTTTCTGAAGTGTTCATCTTGAAATAATTAGATGTTATGTCATGTGATGATTGTGAGGATCGTATAAGGTACCTTTTTTTTTTTTTTTTGGATCTCATTGATGTTCTATAGCAGTGTCGGTTTGTTGAACTGTTATTGTGGTTAGTTCTGGATGCTAGCTAATCATACCAAGACTATTAATTTGCTATAGTTTATACCTGAAAATCCGTTTTCTAATAGTTGTTCGTGACAATTATGTGTTAACTTAGAAAGATTCGTGCTTTTGGATTACTAATATGCTAGCTACTGCCGAATGTGACTAGCAAGCTAATTAGTTTTCGTCTGCTTTACCGAACTTGTGTTTGATGCTTTCTAGTGCCTAAAGAAAAACTTGTTCGTTTATTTTATTGTTTTGGGGAATCTGCAATTTTTATCTATCTGGTATGCTAATCTGTGCTCCAGATCGGTACCTTAAATGGTCCGTTTGATGCTGTTGTATAACAGATTCACGTGTTTAATTGTTACCTTCAACTATTCCTCACTTGCTGAGCCATTAGTCCAAATTTTTCTTTGATCAGAGGGAAAGAACTGCATGGAGTGGCTTTCTTCTCTTCAGAGTTGAGTCCTTCGGCTGATTGCTGATAGTCTTGGACGATTCTTACTGGACCTGATGCTGCGTCTCAAGAATATGATCTGATACACACTACTGAAATGAGGATACGGAAAATTAAATAAAAAAATTGAAAAAAAAATTGCATCTGAATCAGCTTCTGGTGTTGAATTGAGAAGGTACAAGCATTCCTTTAAGTTCAAGGAGCAAAATCAAGCATGCTGAGATTACTCCTTACCGATACATACACGGTAAAGGATCAGAAAGGACAAAAAGATGAATGTGTAGCTTTAATGAGTTAAGTATTGACAGTAATCATCTGATGAATAGACAGCTGATCTACAAGATTGGAAGGAAAATTCCAAGGGATGGATTCGATCTGTTTGTATAATAATGCTTTGGTGAATTATATAAACAATGTGTATGCTATACTAATTTCATCTACTGCCATTTCTTCTTCAGAACTGTGCTTTACAGTAGTTTGGTTAGGTCTGTTGTTGATGTAAAACTGTGGATTCCATGAAAGGGGATTGTGAGTTGTGATGAGTTGATTTAACTTGGCATTTAATTATATGCAAGCAGGAACAAGAAGGTTGGTGGTTAGATGTTGATATTTCATGGTGTATAAGAGGTTAGTTTTGTGATGGGAGTGAATTGGACCACAAAGTGGTTTGTCATATGTTTGCAAATGATCACATATAACTGTAGGGTTAGGCATTTGTTGGCTGAAAATTTGATGCCAAGTTGCTCGAGTTTACGTTTGGTTAAAATAAGAGATTTAAGGATTAAAAAGTTTTACTGATATTAAATCGTTAGTTAAGAATTAAATAAAATTGAATAATTTAAAATATGATTGAAAAAGACTGTTTTTATTTATCAAAAAATTTAAAGTTTATATAAAAAAATTATTAAATAAAATTAATTGGTTCGTTTTAGTTTATAAGAATGGATTAATTTAGAAAATTTGACTGGTTAATTAATAAATTTATCAAATTTTAATAATATGAATTATTAAAATTAATCAAATTAAAGAATTAAAAACCAAAACTTCTTCAAAACTCACTTAGTATGAAATCGAAAGTTTTAAAAACGAAATCGGTTTGACCAATTTGATAGTAAAACTTTGAATCCATTAACTTTTTTGTTCGGTTTTTAATTTTCAGTTTAATTTAGTTTAATAATTTTTGGGATAAAAATTGACCAGTTTATCAATTAATTAATCAGTTTTTATAAACTAATCAACTATATAAATCAAAATAAATCAATTAATTTTTTTAACATTCTTCTTTTCAATTAAACTTTAAATTTTTTGATAAGTAAAAACAATTAAAATCAAAATTTAAAATTTTTAATTTTATTTAATATTTATCCAATTTTATGATGGTTTTATTTCTGAATTTTAAAATATTGATAAAATATCATATTTTGAACAAAAAATTTAAATCCCAACTTTGCAAAATTAGTGAAGTTGTTATAGTCTTCATTGCTCGTGACAATAGTATGTTTATTAACCTATTGCATTTCTCTTTTTTTTGGTAATTTTTTATTCTATAAAAGAATTCCAAAAAGTAGAGAAATGGGGTTTTTTCCAAATTCCAAACAGCGAAATCCAGGCGAAAATTGCTCTCATCCATGATCCTATAATTAGTGCTTTCCAACATAAGCAAAGTAAAGAACAAAAAACATATTACAGACACATAGACATAACATGATCAAGACTCAAGAGAGTTCTGTCTTTTTTTTTTTTTGGTTTAATTTTCTTAAACAAAAAGGACAAGAGTTGGGTTCCATGTCTTGTAATCCATTATTGAAGTAAAGAGAGAGAGAGGGTTGCATGTTTGTTTGGTCAACAGAGCTGCACGTTCGTGGCGTAGAGCGAGGAAGAGAAAGAAAAAGAAAGCTGCATGTCTCTTACATAAGAGGAGGGTAAGAGAGAACAAGAGAGAGGAGGAGGAGGACAAAAAGATGTTGCAGAGAGCTGCAAGTAATGCTTATTCATGGTGGTGGGCAAGCCATATCAGGACAAAGCAATCCAAATGGCTGGAGCAAAACCTTCACGGTAAGTGCATTTTACTTCTTTCAGCTTTTTTCTTTTCGTTTATTTTTCACTTTAACGTTATTAAAACGGTGTCGTTATTTCATGAATGGGGCGTAAAAATGATACAAAAGATAAAAATAAAGGCTTACTTAGTGTTTTGTGCAAAATAACGATGTAATAAGACACAAATTTCAACTTTGTCCATTGTTAAAAAGACTAAATTTTCAATTTTAGATTGATCATTCGCGTGGGTTATTTAGAAATGGTTTCTCTACTAATTATAAATAAGGCTACGTATTATTAGACCTTTCTTAGACTATGTCATCTAGCAAGATTCATACTGAATATTCTACTAATTAAAGATAACGCTGCGTATTATTAGATTTCTTCAAATCTCATATATCAACGAAATTTTTATTGGGTTGTTGTTATTATAAATTGATTAGTTAATTTTTGGCTGAATTATTAAAAATTAACATAAATTAAATGTCATTAAAATTTAAGATTTCTCTTTTATATAAATTTAAGATATTATATATTAAGATTTAAGATGATACTAATATTGTTTTGAAAATGTTAAAATTTAATGAAATATTATAAATAGAAATAAATTTTTATTTAAAATTAAAAATAGGTGTGTTTTAGATTTTTAACTAAAAAATTGATGAGTGTAAGGGTCAGAGTGGGTGGAATGCTAGGTCATAAAACCAAAAGGTTATAGGTTTGAATCCCCTACTACACTCTTTCGATCGAGGTTATCATATAGGGCTTGCCTACTGCGAAGTACTCGATTAGCGTAATTTACAAACTATTGTATCAATACGGAAGTTTACCTAATGCGTATCCAAAGAATAAAAACTACAGTTCCTCTGTTCTAAAAAAAAAAGTGTTTTCATTTTCATATTAAAATGACATAAATCAAGAATTATCCCTTATATAAATCTTAAAACTTTGTTCAGAAAATCTGAATTCTGTAGATGATTTTCCTTTCGGTTTTGACTCACAATTCACTAAGGTCTAGTTCGTGAATTTGATATCTATAAGACAAGCACAAGAAAGATACCAAAGTTCAGCAACGTCATAACCTTCATAACCAGAAGAATAGACTGAAGTTTACTTGTGTTTTTTGCTAAATTGATTGTCTTCTGCTGTTGCAGAGCTGCTAACCTTTCTGAATGGCAATTGCAGATATGGAAGAGAAAGTTCAGTACACTCTCAAGCTCATAGAAGAGGATGGAGACTCCTTTTCAAAGAGAGCTGAAATGTACTATAAGAAGAGGCCAGAGCTGATAAATTTTGTCGAAGAATCTTATCGCGCATATCGGGCCTTAGCTGAACGTTACGACCACATATCGACGGAGCTACAAAATGCCAACAACACCATTGCTTATGTTTTTCCAGAACAGGTTCAGCTTGCCATGGAAGAAGAAGATGATGAACCTCCACCCAAAGCTTCAAAAAAGCCTCCAGAAGTGTCAAAAGGAAACATTCCCAAGGTCCCAAAGATTCCTAAGGACTTGAAAGGCGCCATTACATCAGCTGCAAAGAAATTGCAACCTAAAAGGTCAATGAAAGGAGCAAGTCCATCCCTTCCTGTGTTTAAGTCTGGTTTGAGCAAACCGGAAGGACTTGAACGGATCGACAAGCTTCAGAAAGAAATTCTGTCTTTGCAAACGGAGAAAGAGTTTGTAAAGAGTTCTTATGAAAGCGGGATAGCTAAGTACTGGGAAATCGAAGAGGAAATCAGACAAGTGCAAGAGAAGGTGTGTCTTTTGCAAGATGAATTTGGTGCAGGCATTGTCATTGAAGATGACGAAGCTAGAACACTGATGGCATCAGCAGCCTTGAAATCCTGCGAAGAAACGTTGACTCAGTTGCGAGAGAGGCAAGAAAAATCTGCCGAAGAAGCAGTTGCGGAAGCCGCAAGAATTAAGAATGCACAAGAACAGATGAAGTCTCTCAGGGATGTGTTCTTAAATGGTGAGAACATTGACCATGAGAAGCCACCAGCCAAAGATGACTCTGTGGAAGTAGCGGAAGAGCTGAAAAGTTCGGACCAAGAAACAAGTGTTAGTACACAAGCAACACAGGAGGAGAAGATTAAGGAGCAGTCTGATGGACTTAATTCTCCTCTTACCGTGATAGACATGGCAGAGAAGATTGATGAGCTTGTTGAGAAGGTGATTAGCTTGGAATCTGCAATTTCATCACAAACTGCTCATATACAGACATTGAGAACAGAAACAGATGAGCTTCAATCACAGATTAGAACCCTGGAAAATGACAAGACAACATTAGTAAATGGCAAAAAAGAGTTGAGCATAAAAATAAGAGAAATGGAGGAAAAGTTGAATGGACTTCAGGACCTAAATCAGAGTCTTCAAGAGCAGAATAACAGCCTTCAAGCACAGTTAACCGAGGCACGCTGTAATCATGATCATCTCCCTAATAAAAATGTGAAGCAAGATGAGGAGCTTGACGTTACAAAGCAAATGGAAAATGGCTCTCTAGTTGAATTTGAATCTCAAGAAGGGTCCAAACAGCAACCTCAACTTGAATCCCAAGAAGAATCCGAAGGACAAGAAAGGTTTAAAGGACAAGAACGTTCTCCAGTTAAAATTGAATCACAAGAAGATAACAAAGAACAAGAACAGGCATTTGCTTCTAATTCCAACTCCGAGGAGCCAGGGAAAGTGAAGCCGGAAACGGAGACCCAGATTTCAGGCTCTTTAGTTCAACTTGAAAACCAAAGTGAAGCCAAAGGGCTAGACCTTCCTGTCGAGCATGTATCACAGGAATTGCTGAAAACAAGCGAAGGTTCTTTAGCTAATTTTGGATCCCAGGAAGCGTTCAAAATGCAAGAAGCTGAAATTGCTTTTAGTGACAAGGAGGAACAGGAGAATGTGAAGCCAGAAAAGGAGCTCAAAATTTCAGGTAAATCTGGTTATACTGAAAAGAAAATTTAGATAAAGACTGACTCTTTCTCTTTTCTTGGTATATATGCACGAGCGATCGGATTGTGAAATTCTTTTTTTCTTTTTTGTAGAGAACAAATTTGATGAACAGGAAATTGACCTTCCTGATGAAAAAAGTTTGAAGGAAACTCAGAGCAGGCTTTCAGATTCTGTACAGAAAGAAAACTGTACCGCTGAAGTTGATTTGCTTGGAGAAAGAGCCAAGCCACTCCAATCATCAACTGAGATGGAAGATACTCAAGAACAAATAAAAAGGAAAGATGATGAACCAGATTGGAAGGAGTTATTCATGAATGGTATTGAAAATAGAGAGAAAACTCTGCTGACAGAGTACACGAATTTACTTCGCAATTACAAGGAAGCCAAGAAGAAGCTTGTCGAAGCAGAGCAGAAGAATGAAGATAGCCGCTTTGATAGCACACTGCAGCTAAGAGAATTAAAGACTGCTAATGCAAAGAAGGATGAGCAGATTGAGTACTTACGTCAGAAGCTCAGCCTTCTTCAAGCAGGTATTGGAGAGCCTTACGAATCTGAGAAACCAACAGAGACAGAACCTATAGCAGAAGAGAAAGATGCTATCGAGGCAATGCTGATGAACCTGCCAGAAGGTCCATCTGAGATTGAACAAAGATTCAGGTCACGCATCGATGAAGTTCTAGAGGAGAACTTGGATTTCTGGTTAAGGTTTAGTGCAACATTCCACCAGATACAGAAATTTGACACTGAAGTCAAAGATTTACAATCCGAGCTATCAAAGCTTGATGATAAGAGAAAGAAGCCAGAGGGGAGTAGTGCTGGAAGATACTCTATCAAGTCAGATGCGAAGCCAATATACAAACACCTCGGAGAAATAAATGCTGAACTCACAGTCTGGTTAGAGAAAAGTGGACAGCTTAAAAATGAATTGGACAGTAGATTCTCATCCCTATGTGACATTCAAGAAGAGATAACATCTGCTTTAAAGGAAAGTGCTGAAGTTGGCGATTTTAAGTTTAAAACCCATCAGGCTGCAAAGTTCCAAGGTGAGGTTTTAAACATGAAACAAGAGAATAACAAGGTTGCAGATGAATTGCAGGCAGGTTTAGATCATATAACGGCTCTCCAACTCGATGTTGATAAAACTCTGACAAAGATGAATGAAGAACTTAAGCTTTCAGGACCAAGGGGCAATCGACCCACCCACCTGCAACATTCAGACAGTCGGTCTCGAGTCCCTTTGCAGTCTTTTATCTTTGGACCAAAGAAGCAAAAACATTCACTCTTCTCCCGTATGCAGCCAGTGCTGCAAAAGAAGTACAATGGTTTCAAATCAGGGCCTATATAACTTAATCCTTCTTGGTTCATTATCTCCACTTTTGTTACTTACATTCTACTTAAAGCTTCTTGTTTCTCTCCTGATATGGAACAAGGTATATACAGCTTCTTGTTCTCTTCTGATGTTGAACAGGGTACATATTATCTTTTTCCAGAGTATGGCAAGAAGTACTTCAAGCCACCTGCAAAGGTTTTTTTTTTTTTTTTCATTTTATAGTTCATGCACCTGTCTTGATCATTTGATTTTGGTTTTCTGGAATATTAATTTACGTTTAATAGGCCAACACAATATGCAAGGTTTTCGTTTAGCTGTAAAACTAAACTACAAAAGAATTTCTTTTTTTCTTTCATCTTTCCAAGGTTTTGTTCATGCAATGAATTGTTGGTGAGTAAGTCGGCTTCAAGATTCTTCAAAGCTTTTTTCATGTCCTGTTATTTAGTTTCTTCCTCCCAGTAAGATCGACTTGATTTGAAGACTTTATGTTAGCTCTAATTAGCTCTGAAAGTACCTTTGATAATTTATGAAGTAAATTCAACACAAACAAAGAAATTAGAACTCGTGTAGTTTAGATTATTAAACAATAGCTTCAAACAGTTTTTAGTATAAAAAAGTTCATCGAAGCATAAAACATGGAGAATATTTCCTGGAGGGATTCTTGGAACGCTTTGGTCCTTTGAAACAACGATAACACAGAAGCACTAAGAGCTTATTAACTTCACCAAGCTAAAAGAACAGAACAAGCTGGCAATCCAAGACTGTCAAGACCAGAAAGTGGATGGAAATGACAATGCAGAGGATGAAGAACTTTGAATCCCTGAACTTGCAAATGCATAGAATTAGGGAACATTTCAGCTCCCCAGTTTTTCAACAGGCGGGTAATATGTTTCTAGATAATTGAAACTAAATGCAAGATAAGATCAAGCACCAATATCAAGTATCGAGAGCACAGAAGAGTTACATTAGTCATTTATTTACTGCAATGGATGACAACAAACAAAGGGTAATAAGCAAATTTTATGTACAAGCCTACTATGCCATACACAGTTTCAGATATGAAACTTCCTCAGCTTCACCACTTCAGGAAAACCAATGTGTACAAAAACTATCTAATGCACATTATGGTATCTTTATATCCGTCGTAAAGTCTGGTTTGCCAGTAGTCAGGGTATGTGCTAAGATAAGATCATGGCAATGGCTGTGCACTAAAGGATACCTCCGATACAATCTTGGCCCCCCTTCCTTGAGCCATGTAAAGGCCTACTTGATGCATCAACTCCTGCCATGAGGTAAACAACACATAATCTCATGTATTGCCTTTGCTTTGGAAAGGTAATAACTTATCCAAGAAATATTAAGTTCAATAAGTGGATACTGTGCATTCATGTAAGCAAGTGATGGGAAACCAACTAAAGATGGCCCAAGTTCAAAGTTCACCAAACACAATTATTACTAATGAATTAGATAGGTACATCAATGGACAATATGATCAAAAGGAGAAGGAGATATTGGTCTCGAACAGTAAACAGAAACCCCCTTTTAAGCAAATCTCGAACTGTGTCCCTTTACAGGCCTAATGATGGAGAAAAAAACAAAAGGCACCTCTCTGGCTCAGTTTAATCATTTGATTTATAACCTCCTAGAAACGATTCAACACAGTCAGCATTCCGTTTCTGAGTAAGCAACATCACTGTTTTGATTAGCTATCCAGTGCTCACCAATTCATAAAAGTCCACAAAACTCTAGGATCACATTCTAGTCCTCACACACACTGGTCTCCAACTCAAGTTATTCAATAGAAGAGCCTCGTTTTATATGTTAATCCACTGTGTGGACTGGAGATAAAGAAACAAGTAATTTCTTGCTTACTTCCTAATTCACCAAAACAAAGCCAAAATCTGCTATCTTAATCAAGGAAAACTACAAATTCAGCACACACGGGAAGGAATAGACTGAACTTGTATGAATTACTTAGAGTTTTTGTTTATCAAAACGAGTGCAGACACATAGAGACAAGAAAAAAAAACAGAACTTGTACGAGGAAAATTAAAGAATCACACATTTTATTTTATCCCAATCTTCTGATTCATTTCAACTTCAAGAATACAGAAAATGGAAGCTTCAGAGGCACTACTTGCAGCCATCAAAAATTACAGGCCCTAAAATTCTAGATTTAAGTTCACAGATCTCAATCCCCTCGCAGAATAGAAGAATTGAGCAAAAGTTGTGTCTCAATTACCTGTGGATGTGCAACTCCTTTGACAGCTTTAGCAACATGAACTGGAAGGTCAAAGGTTGCACAGCCACGAGAGTAGACAATGACATCCTCTAGAGGAGCAAGCAGACGGCGATTTCTTGCAGAAAGTGTTGAAGAAACAAAATCCAGGACACATAAATCTGTGCATATCCCAGTCACCAGTAGCTACACAGACAAGTATGTGTTCATAGTCACTTTGATTTTAGTTTGCAGATGATAACTTATTGTTCTTCAACAAGAAATTAAAGAAAAGGGGGGAAAAAAAAAAGCTTACAGTCTTAATCTGATTGTTCTTAACCCAGTCCACAAAAACATTGGAACCATCTTTCTCAATACAGCCAACAAAACCATCAATACAATCCTTGCGCCTAAGCGTGGCATTTGGTTCATTCTCCAACCATTCCAAGGCTGCAGAGACCATAAACATAAATCAACACATAAGAGCCATAGAAACCAAGACGAGCACTCAAGCCACCACCAAACTCTTTTGAGCAAATCATCATAATTTTCCTTTACATAATAGAAATATAAAGAGAACAGTCAAACAAACAAGTCAACAAGAACAGAAACAACACAAGGGACTAGGAGATCACCTGGAACCAATCTAGCTTCATCAGTTCCAATAATACAGTGAGGAGGGTATGGATGCTCTGGTCTATCAGGATGATGTGAATCAAGGAACGCGAAAACAGGCCATTTGTTCTCACAGAAAGCTCTTGCAAGCCTCGCGGATTCTTCCACCATTTCGGATATTTGCTTGTCGGGCTGTTTCGGAGCCTGACAGCGATATAACCAACAAAAGGACAAAACTTTACAACAACCATTTTACGTCACAAACGACAAAAAACCAGACAACAAAAGTCCAATAGACTCACCAAATTTCCGGCTCCAACAGTGCAGAAGCCATTAACGACGTCTACGAGAACCAGACCAGTCTTAACATCTCCATTCAGGAACAAATGACCTTGTTCCACAGGAAGCTCGGCTTTCAACGATTCAGAAGTCCCAGACACCATCTTCTTTCTCTCTTATTCCAAGAAGCCAAAAAAAAAAAAAGAGGAGACAATCAACAAAGACAAACATATAGCATTAACATGGAAAACGTACAAAAGGGGTTAGAAAGAATTGGTCTACTAACGATTAACAGAGAAAAAAAACCGAGAATTCTTACTGGGTATAGACCACCGACAAACAGATGGAGGCATGAGAGTGTTAAGACTGTTGACAAATAGCAAGAACGTGGGATCTAAATAGGATAATGCTTGAGGAGCCCACTCGTACTACAGTTACTGACTAAAAGATTCCTAAAACGATGGTAAAAGCAACAGACCGTATCTTTTGGAAAATTATCATCAATCTTGTTGTTCAGAATTCCATATACTGCTTTTAATTAAAATTTGGTGATATTTCAAAATAAAAATATAACATTTATTTTTATCAATGGATCATATAAAGTTGGAATAAGCAATAATATAATGCTTGCACTTCAAGAGAAGAAGCGATTCAGTGAAAAAGAGAACAAAAGACAAATTCGAGTTAGACAAAAGGCAAAGAGATGCCCTTTATAAAACAAGCAAAGTATACGGGAATAAACACTATAGAAAATGACTCGTGGAAGAAGTGAGTGACCTTTGCAACTCAAGTTTTTCCTTTCCAAAGTTTCGGATAGTTTCAATTTGGCCTATTTGTCAATCAACTGATTGCATTAACTGTTAACTAATTTTATTAGTTAATAGTTGATCGTATCAATTGATTTGACTAACGAATTATATCAGCTATTTATTAGAAATATTTGATAAAATTAGCTGTTTAGTATTAGTTATTTATATATAAAATAACTTATAAGGATATAACTTTTAAAAAAATTATAAGAGTATGAATCTTATATATCTTAGTATTTCATTGAATATTCTTCTAAGAATTTAAAATTTAGATATTTAATTCTACAAAAATTAAGTTTATAACTCTAACAAAAATATAGAACATATAATAATAATAATAATAATAATAATAATAATAATAATAATAATAATAATGATGATGATGATGATGATGATGATGATACATCCAAACATTTTAACCACTGAGATATCATAATGAAAAAATATTCTACCCAAATTTAATTATCTAAATATGATAAATCAAGTTTAGATAAGAATTATTGTATTGCTCTTTCTTTTGATTTTTAGAGGACCTTCATTTCAAATTATTTAAACAAGTCATATTCACTTGTATTATTTCATCATCCATAAGAAATTTATGTAGGTCTTTCTATTTTTATTTTTGATTAAAGTCAACATTTTATTTATAACCTATTAATGCCTACACCGGTTTATATGACAAGATACAAGATACTTATGTGCCCATATGGTTATATTTCAACAATAAGTTCCATAACCTTTCATATACACAAAAATGTGCAAAAATAATATAATATCTAACAATCTTCAACGCAAGGGGAAAAAAAATTAAATAGGATTGAATTTTAAAGTTTTGGCTGGTGTTAAAAAATACTACTATATAAAAGCTTTTCATATTTAGCTGCTTGTTTTAAATTAACCTATATAAATCAGTTACCGCCAAATACTTTTGTGCAGCTATTTGACAGGTCAATCAGCTAAAAACAACAAATCAGCTAAAAAAATGACTAATCAGTAGTAACCCAAACGAGGGCTTGTAATAAAAAGTAATTTCATGATTAAAAATTACAAAAAATATAATATTTAAATACTAAAACAAAATAATAATTTGTGTGTTAGGTAAAGAACATGCCTTTTTACATAAGCCCTAAGGAAAAAAAATTAACAAACGCCTTAAAACACAATTGCCGTACATGCTTCTTCTCAGGGAAGAATACAACCAATTTCAAGTCTTTTTAAGACCCAAATCCTTCTTTCCTACAGCACATTGCATAGATACAATCATGGCTTTAAATTGCGGTTCCTTATTAAGCCGTAATTGCAACCATAAGATCGTGATTACGATTCGGTTTGTCATAAATATGCCTGCATTTTCCAGAATTGCATTTGTATCATCTGCAATTACAGTAAATCGAAAATAATCGTCTGGAATTTAAAACCTTGGATACAATACCTGGCACCTGCCTCTACTACATTCAGCCAAAATAAATTACATGCAACTTTTGTCAATCACTTGACCAATTCAGGACAAACACACCCTTTACAAACTGTGTAACCTGTTTGATATGGAAACCAATACTGCTATTTGGATGTCAGAGCAGTATCCTGGAAAATTCAGTTGATTGAAGAACTTATGCAGATACACAACAAAAGAAAAGAGTCTTTTTATTTGCCCTTGTTGGAATCTTGTGGGAGTTGTAGCCCCATGAGACCAAGTAAATTAGAACCGGGACCAGGTTGTCCTTGTTGAGAAGAAAACGAATCCATAAGGCTCTTCACCAAGTTAAAATCTACATCCACAGGAGTAAATTCCTCATCCATACTTTCACTAGGATTTGATGTCCCCTGCACATGTATCGACTCAACACCAATAATCAATTCAGATTCAACTCATGTGCAAGTGGAAATTATACGAATAAGCAAGCAGAACAAGATCCGCCTCTACAGCAAAAAGGAAATCATTCTACAGATATCATATGCATGCATAACTACGTTCATAAATGGGAGTATGACCTCAGTTCTCTTAACAGCATCGTCATTTACACGAATAAAACTTTTCTTCAGAGTTGTTCCCTTCAGCTGCTCATTCAGAGCATCTGAGTACGTATCCATGAATCTATCCTCTTCATTCTCATCAGCATCGCTATCGCTTCTATCTTCAAATTCATCTGAGACAATTAATATCATTAATACACAAGCAATGTAGGTCTCAAAAAATAACCATGGTCAATACCAATGCCACACTGAGAAAATTGAGAGCAGATACCTAAATTTCTATTTCCAGGAACAAATAAGATAACAATAATACAAGAAGACGATAATATGCAGTTTAACAAAATAAAAAACAAATGATTTACAAAGATTATAGATTCTTAATGCGTCATTCATGATCAAACCTCTCAAACAAAAAATTGTAATTCATGATCAAACCTCTCAAACAAAAAATTGTAATATTGTCCTCTGCTTAGGATATCTGCTCAAACTGAGGATAATTCATATGTTATTTCAGCACATTGCTTCCCCAGAGCTTCAAATGTGAAAGTGAGAAGATACAGACATCAGGGACCATTGAAAATTTTGGATAATATCACTAATAGGATAATTTGACAAATTATAATATGGTGTTGTAGTTCAAAAGAAATTTCAATCACTGCACAATTTTATTTGAAGAAAATTGATTAAAATTCTAGCTTAAATATCAATAGGATTTTCGGAAAAAGAGTTAATTTGACTAGACTAACTTTCAAACTACAGAGACCTCCTCGACTAAATTCAAGCTATATGCCTTACCAAAATCCATGTCAGACGAGGATGCTTCCTCAGTACCACTACCACCATCCTTCTCTGCACCTCTCTGTTGCTTCAATACTGATTCCATGTCCCTTAGAAAACGGTCCGCATCAAATTCCACTTCTTTCATATTCCTTTAGAAAGTAACAATTAAATTAGTATTGTTAACTTCCTGTTGGTGAATTCAAAGAGACAGATTAATTTTAATATAATTCAGTTCCTGTTGTCCACTAAATATTTGTGTGTAGATCTGTCCTAATATCTAAATTCATATAAGTACTAACTATAAGATCTGATAGTATGGTACAAAGACATGCTATATATCTTTTGGGTGATGATTTGAGCTCTTCACATTAGGGTGAATTGCAGCAATTGAAAAGGGTGAAGTGAAGCAGCAAAACCATAAAGAAAATCAGGATGATACAAAATGGGTAAAATTGTGTATAGAATTGATAAACTTTAAGAAAAAAGTCAATCATAATCTGAAATTTGAAAATGTTCTTATCAAGTTGACAAGGCTAACTACAAGTAATCCATCTCAGCCAGCCCAAGATAGTTAGCAAAAAATGTATTAGAAATTATATACACAAAAACCTTGCAAATGTAAACATATATAATGCATATAGAAAGTGTTATACACAAACCTATTTTCTGGAACCTCTGCTCCCTCATAGCTTGACACTTTGTCCACAAATGACTGCATGCTTTTTGCTACATGACCAAAATCAAAATCATCAAGATTTTTGCTGCTCGATGAAGAAGGTCCAGCATCTTGAGTTACTTTAGCTTTCTGACCCCTTTTATGTTTTGCATTATAAAGATCCAATTCCTTTTGTTTCTCCTGAAGAGCAGAATTCAATTCATCCTCTCCATGGTAGAGCCAAGAATCATCATCAGAAGGAGGAACCTCATTATCTCTGAAGTCCTCAGCTGAGTATGGCAAAGCAAGAATCTCATCAATCCGTCTAACAGGTGCACTCAGCATGTCACTGAAAGAGCACATAAATCTGATCAAATACTCCTAAACAATAAGAATCCTAGCAGCCTAGTCAAATCATGACATCCATCACAAAATGTCTACAGGAAAATAGCATTGCATGACTTAAAAACAGACCAAATCTAACAACTTCTCTACTCTATCCTTTAACATTCCGGCTACTGTCTAACAAGAAAAAGCAGCAACTTAATCCTAAACAAGAAGATAAGTACCTTGTCCTCGAAAACAAAACACTTTTACGGTAAAACTCCTCGGCATTCTCCATCCTCCTCTTGTACTCCTCTGAACCAGGTAAGAGTCCTTCAAAGTAGCCATTTCTCTCCAAACTCTCCTTATAGTTGACCCAAGTACTCCCCTTTCCTTCTACACCTTCCTTTTTCTTTTGCTGATACATCATCTCGAACCCACAAGCCATCTTCATGCCCAATTCAGCCTCCAAATACTCACTCACACCATTGCCTCTAGTGGGCATTGGATAGCACTTGGGAGCCTGAAATTTCTGCTGCATAAGCTGAGCATACATAGCCCTCGACATCTTCACCCCCACGGAAACCAACTCCTCCTCCTTCCCTTTCCTCAAAAACCGCTCCATTTGGGCCGCATACTTCATAGAATCAATATCCCTGTCGTAAAAGCCTTCCACAGCTAAAGAAATGAAGCAAGGCTCGTGCTTTAGAACCTGAGCCACAGACACTGGAAGCCTAACCCTAACGAAATGCATATTTCGCTTGGCTCTTTCAGGAAAATCCACAATCCTGACCTTAATTGCTTCTTGAACAGACTCAGAGGCTCGCGATTCGCTTTCCCAATTAATCAGAAACTTCAAGGACTCAACAAGGCTAGGCTTTGGCAAGCGACTCCTAGGAACAATATGAACCTCACCTCGACGAACAAAGACGCGATTTAGGCTGGTATCGGGGTTGAGCCAATACGGAAGGTGGAAAGCAGCTTCAATGAGGAGGAAATCACCATCGTCGTCCCAAATCCGGACGGCAAGAGAAGGGAAGTGACGTGACACTTCGAACAGTAAAAAAACGACGAACCACTCGTCCTCTATATTATCGCCAAACCGAAGTTTTCCGTGGAGGTGAGGGAGAGGAGAAGACTTGGCGGTACACACACACGTGGAAGTGGAAATGGAGAGCGAGAAGGGCTCGTGTTGCCAGATGTAAGAGGAAGTCAGAGGAGAGAGAAAGTCCAGAATTTGGAGGTGGAGGGAAGCGACGGCAGCCGCAGCGGAGGAGGAGGAAGAAGAGGAATCGGAGACGGCGGAATCCGGGAAGATAGTGTAGAATACGGTGTCTTCTGGAATACGGGAGTGCCGGTGCGAGAAGATAAGGTCGAAATTCGTCGGTTGCGTCGGCTCTGCCATGGTGGCGCGGCGTGTACGATCACAGTGTGTGCGTCCTGTGGCGTGGCCTCTTTTTATTCTTCTTTTAGTGCCATCGCACCCTCGTGAAGCTTCTTCTGCAAAGTTTTAATCAAAGCTATTACAATAATTTGAAAATATTAATAATTCTTTCAATTTTATAAAAATTCATATTTTCGCATTATATTTTTATTTTCACCTAATAAATTGAAGTGTTTGATTGAATGTTAATTAATGGAACAAAATAAGATAAAACAGAACAATTTATAATAGAATGAACATAACATAGTGAAAAAAATTTTGGGATAGATGTAAGAGTTCATATTATAATATAGTGCCTTGTTTGGAAGATGGATAGAATGAAATGTAATATAATGTATAATAAATAATTATTATATTCCTAATATTAAAATAATTGTTGTAAGAGATTTAACTCTATAATTTTAAAATAAAAATCATGTTTGATTAAGTTACGATTATGACTTATTTTTATTTTTATATTTAAAAATAAAAAATTTAATAAAAGTTTGATTATTTTGTTATTAATTATATAAAATATTATTATTAATTATTTAATCAAATTTATTCTATTATACGTAATTTATATTTTAAAATTATTTATATAAAAATATATACAAAAATAATTAGTATTAAGAAAATTTATTGAGGGTATATTAGATAGTATGCATTTATTAGTTTACATTCTATTATAAACCCTCTAAATCAAAAGTTTTTTATTTTCACTGTTTATAATAAAATGAAACGTAATATAAAACCCTCCACGTCTATATCATTCCGTTCTATTTTATTATAAAATCCTCAACTAAATAATAAAAATGTACTACGTTCCGTTTCGTTTCATTGGTAATCCCAAATTAAACAAGACCTAAATTCTTTAGACCTTCTCAAATTTCAACCTTAAGCGAACCATGAAACTAAATTCTTCAAATAATCTTATATCCTTAAAATACATTCTAAGTAACTCATAAAAGAATTTATATATAATATTTTTAAAATAAAAATGTAATATATAATTTTTGAAAAATATCTATCAAATTATTTTAATTAAAATAATATCATATAATTTTTAATATAAAATTTGTAAACGACAGGTCGTATGGTGAAAGGTGTAAAGTAATAGAACCTATTACCAGCAGCTCTGGCATTCTTTTCTCTTCGTTAATCTAAGGATGTGTTACGGCCAACAAGTCTCCGATCCCTCCAGAAACCGTCGTAACACCATAACCCGCAACGCGTTGGTCGTTGAAGAACTTCGCGGCCGCCTAGCCCAGACCGAGGCCAGACTCGAGCGCGCAAGGGCTCGGGAAGCCGATCTTAGCCGCCGGCTTCAAGAAATGAAGCGATTTGTCTCCGTCATGGAGATTCTTGAGTCCTATCTAAAAACAAGATATTTGGAGCAGTAAGGTTCTCCGTCGCTGATTAGGGTTTGTTTATATCACCTCCTCTCTCTTTCTCTCTTTTATGTTTCCTTTTCTGCCGTGTGGTCCTTGTGTTGGATATGTTGTTATAATTACCAAATCGGAAGGACAAAGTTTCTGGGAAATTTTCCATTTTCTGCTGAATTGTATTAATCGGTTGAAATTTTCGTATTAATCGGTTGAAAATTTCTAGTGCCTCCTGGTTGAATTATGGTTGGATGTATTAACGTATCAACTGCATAAGTTGAATTCTAATGCTTTTGTATTCTTCTTGTTGAAATGCTTCATCTTCATAAACGTGATAATGAATTAAAATCCGATCATACGAACATGGAATCTACCACTCGCAGATTGTGCTCCGCCATTATTAATCCGCATCTTAAAACCTTGGTACGAATATGATAGTGTGTCTAACTATCTATAGACAAGTTAACGATTTATGCGCATTCATCAATTGTCATCTCCACAGTCCAATCCTTCATGGACTCTGGTTTTTGCTTAGTTCACAAATTGTTGTGAAAGCATACTTGGGCTTACAGCATGTCAGAAGCCTGACCGGCCTGAGACACAAGCATGATCGAGCCTAGCCCAATATTTTTCTCTTTTCTGTATAAATTTTTAAAAAAAGGCGTTTTTTTTAATTTCCGAACTTATGGCCTAGATAGGCCCAAGCAACGCAAGCTAGCTTGAAAATAAAAAAAGAGAAGTTGAATTCAACCCAAAGTCTAGTCAAACCAGATTAGGCCCGTTGATTTAGGGACAAATTTGAACTTAATTGTCAAACTTAATGCTTTAGGATTAGTAAAATGTACTTGTTCGAGTCAATTTGACTAAAAGATGCTGTTTTATTTAGTTAACAAATCAAACTCACGAGTATAAGAGTCATTTTAGACTTTACATTTAATCCTCTGTTTCAGTCATTTTGTTCTAACTCTGTTCTATTAAATCTCATCCATACATTTATGTAGAGAGTTTAATTAAATCTCATCCATACATTCATGTAGATCTATGTACCTATTATATTCCATTAGATCTCATCCAGCTTTACATGAATGTATGGATGAGATCTAATGGAATATGATAGGTGCATTGTAATCAAAACAGGAAATCTGATCTTCTTAGACTTGAGCCTAAACGGCCTGACTTTTTACAACCAATTAAGGGTACTCTATTTTTAAACAGTTATTTATTTATTAAAAAAAGTGAAATCAAACCAATTTAAAGAGGAATAACAAATTAAGAAAGGAATAATATTTGGACAAAGATTAACTTGTTTACGTTAGGATATTGGCTACTGGGCTTTCATTCTTGGGCCTTTTAAAGCACCATATCACCTGATGCTTACAAATTGACTTAACTCTTTGGATCCATGAATTAAATCCAAAGGTTAAGGAGTTTGACTTTGAGCTTTTAAAATCAAATTTGAATTTAAAATTTAAGGACTGAATTATATTTAAGAAGGCCTTTAAAAATCAGTTTTAACTAACATTTATAAATAATTGATAATTATTGTACTGTAATCAAATATTTATTTTATATAAGTTAATGTTTATATAATATTATTTTATTTAAATTTTATAAATTTTGGTTTTTCATATATATTAATACAAAATTATATTTTATCTCAAAATAATTTCATGTGCTTATTTCACAAATTTTTTAAAAATATGAATTTATAGGTTGGGCCTAAATGCCAAACTTTTGTAATGGTTTGAGTTTATGTTTAAAATGAGGCCTATAAAAGTATTAGGTCAGTTATAAATATAAAATTTTAAAAAAATTATAGATTATATTTAGCTAAATCTTGTTTGAAAATACATCTCTCTGCAGTTTAAAAAAATATTAGAAAAATTTTAAATTTTTAAAATTCTCCGAACAATTTATTCTAGGTTTTAGTGTTTCAAAAAAAAAATCTTCTCGTACATTTTGGTTAAAATTAACAATGTAACATATGTAATATGAATATTAAACGTCAACATATGAATTTGTTAATTTCTCAGTTAGTTTTTTTGCCTAATAAATTATTCTTATATTGTCTATTGAAATTTTGATAGATGTGAATTATAAATCTCGATTAACCCGAGCAGAGGCAGACAAGGCTAAAAACTAATCGGTGAGCTATTTGTAAATGAGCATGTCGGTCTATACAACTCGATACAGCTCAGTCTAAAATAAATGAATTTATTTTTAATTGACTGAATTTTAGATCAATCATAATTTTTTAATTTTTAACTTTAGATTGAGTTCATGTTCTATGGTCTAATTCAACTCATGATCCAAATATGTTGTCGAAATTTTTACTTTGAATATGATTTGCAAATAAATAACCGTGGCACGGGGATGTAGCTCATATGGTAGAGCGCTCGCTTCGCATGCGAGAGGCACGGGGTTCGATTCCCCGCATCTCCATTCCTTTTTGATTTTCCTTTTCCATGACAACATTTCCGATACTTTCTTATTCTTCTTCTATTCATTTTTTCTCGTTAGCCCAATGAACGTGTTGGGCTTCTTAAGCCCAAAAGTTACACTTATGAAATCTCAAGATAACGGAGTCAAAGATGTTAAACTTGGATTCCTATAAAATATTCTACTATCTATTATATTACATCCATATATATCAACTAGGTGGAGAATTAGTAAACTAATGAGGATCTTAGTTTTATTAATCTATTTTCTAACATAAAAGAGACAAAAAGTTTCTTAGGAATCAAGTATGCTTCTATGACTTTGATGGTTTAGTAAATAAGCTTAAGAAGATTGTAGCCATGGCCAGCTGTTTATTATTATCTAGTGACCCATAAAACTACTATTCTAACACTTTGGGCAATGCCAAGTTACATTATTATATATAGGGATGGTCAAATCAACAAGCAAATAGCTTTTAGAAATACAGTGTGCAATAGATTAATAATGTGTTTTTATTTCATAAGGGTAACTCTAAAAAACAATAATATGAATATTTATGTTCCTTCTTAAATAATCTATAATGAAAGAGTTAAGTATAATTAATATAAAAAAGATCGTTAAAAATTCAATAATAAAAAATTAGTCTAACCCTTTGGGCAATGCTAAGTTACATAATTATATAGAATGGCGAGCTTTAAAAAAAAGTCCAAAAGCATAAACATAATGTGTAACTAATTAATAACATGCATACATACTTTCATTAAGATTATTTGAAAAGGGTAAGGATAAGGTTGCGTATTATTGGATCTTTTCAGATCCCGTGTACTGAAAAGATTTTTACTGGATTGTTGTTGTTGTTCTTGTTACTTTGATTAAGATGTACTTTGAAAAAATTCTTAAGGTAAATCTTAAAATTGAATATTGATTAATAATATTATTAAATATTCTAATATAAATAAAAGAAAAAAAGGCATTGAAATTCAATAATAAT
Organism: Erythroxylum flavicans; assembly: GCA_027576715.1. Lineage (NCBI taxonomy): Eukaryota > Viridiplantae > Streptophyta > Magnoliopsida > Malpighiales > Erythroxylaceae > Erythroxylum > Erythroxylum flavicans. The sequence continues at coordinate 30,518,709 of JANZXP010000194.1, read as the reverse complement.
AAAAGTCTACAAGAGTTGAGACTTTAAATGAAATATTGATTATTTAAGTGTATATGTACATGTACGAGAGAGAGGGAAGCAACAAAGCATTAAAGATATGAATTTGGGGAGAGGGGAGTAGGGGACAGAGAATGCACGTGCGTCACCGAAATCACCGAGGGAAGCGGATTTTGTTAATAAGATGCGGTAGATGCTGCGCACGTGCCCTTTTGGTCAACAGTCAAAGCAGTGATTGTCACGAGCCGTGTACTTTTTAAGCATTCTTTTTATGAAACTTTGGATTAAAAAAGACTTAAAAGAGATAGAGGAGAACAAACAGAAAGCCAAAGATAAGAACGATGATTTGGATGGATGGATATCTACTTCATGTAATAATTACACTGAAGGATGACAATGATTTAGATTAATTTTAAATTGGTTTTTTAATTTAATTAGGTGTAATTCAAATAATTAAAAATTTGATTTAATTAAAATAAATATATCAATGGTAATAATTATCATATCAGAAGATGAACTAATGAGTTAAGAAGTTTAAGATTTAAAAAGTTCAATTTGTATTAAAATACCCAAAATTTGACTAAAATTGAATAAATTAAAAATTTTAAAATATAATTAAAAAGATCGTTTTATTCATCAAGTAATTTAAAGCTTTATTAAAAAGATACTATTAAATTAAAATTAAATGATTTGTTTTAATTTATAAAAGCTTATTAATTTATGAAAAATGAATGATTAATGAATAAACTAATTAATTATTAATAACAAGGTTTATTAAAGTTTTTTACCCACAACTGCTATCCTTTTGGATACTCACTGAATAAACCTCAAGATTGACGTCATAGTCTACAAATCAATCCAACCGGGTACTCCGCACTAGGCAAGTCTTATACGACAGACTCGATCGAGAGAGCATAAATAAAGGGATTCAAACATAGGACCTTTTGACCTCACACCTCCCACTCCACCAACTCGACCACCCCCTAAAGAGCGTTATTAAAGTTAATCAAACTGTAAAGTTAAAAACTGAACTGAAAAGTTAAACGGTTTAAGAATTTTGCGGTTGAACCAACTGAATTAGTTTGTTTTTCAATCATTGATAATTATAGTTAAAAATGATAATGAATAGAATTAAATTTAAAATAAATTTTTTGTAATTTAAGTTCAATTTGATTAATTTTATTGGATTGAACTCAAAGTAAAGCCATTTTTATTGTGTTAAAATTAGGTATACCTAATACATCATTCTTAATAATATTACTATTTATATGAATCAATTATATTATTATAATTTTATAATTATTATATATTAAAATAACATGAGCAATATTAGCTATCATGACCTTGAAGATTATTAAAATGATAGAATTCCAAGTTTTTCTTCGTTATATATACTTATTTATTTAAGTAAAAGACACATCACTCTTGCATTTAATTCATTTAAAATATATATATATATATAATATTTTAAATATCATATTTTATTAAATTGATACACATCTTATTTATTCAAAAATTTATTAAATTTGTGAAAATGATTTTTTTCTTTTTTCTTTTTTGATTTTTGGGAGGCATTACAGAAGTCAAAAGAAGTGGCAAATAGGTAATGTGAACGTGAGAAAGGCATTAACAAGATTGATGTCAGATGCCGTTAAAGCGCACGCAATGCTAAGTCAGCCAACGTTGTTGTTGCAACTTGTTTACACACATATGTCTATCCTATCCTCCTCCGGTTCATTGCATTGACACTTTCAACTTACATATGTACCACATTGTCCGAACTTGCCTAACCATTAAATTTAAATAGAAAATTAACTTTAATTGTATTAGCTCAACAACTTTGTATAAGTTTTGCTCAAACGAAAAGTTTGAAAAGGTCCAATAATACGTAATTTTACTTTTAAATAATAGAGAAATTATTTTTAAATGACCAATTTAAATAAATAAAATTTTAAATAATAATAATAATTATTATTATAATACGGCTATTACAATTAATAGACTGTTATGTACTTTTGTAAATTTATCAAAAGCTTTTATATTTTCAATAAAATAAAATTTGTAAAAATTATGAACACGGAATAACTTATAAATTATTTTTTGAAATAATATTAATAAATTAATAAGAAATAAAATTAATTTAAATTACATTTATAAGTTTCTATATATTCTTAATTATTTATCTTGCTTGAAATTAAGCATATTTATTAAAAATCATTTTAATACATAAAATTTATATTAAAACATGTTTTAAACAAGAAGGCGACGTCGCATGCAAAATCAGCAGGGACCCATTTCTGAAACATACAAACACAAACTACGTCAACAATATACTGCTCTGATTTTGATAGTTTGCAAGCAACTTTAATAATTTTCTTTTCGAATCAGAATAGAATTTTAAACTAATTTCTATTTTTTATTTATAAAAATTTATGTTGTTCAAACAAAATCAATCTCTTTGTTAATTATAAATAAGATTGCGTAATATTGAACTTTTAAAAATTTTATATAGTAGCAAAATTTTTATTGAGTTGTTATTGTTGTTATTGTAATGATAGTTTTTGTATTAGGATAAAATTAAATGTATATTATTAATAGATTTTTTAATTCATCGTATTTGGTGGAAGAAGATTTTAGGTTGAGTGGTAATTTTAGTCTAGTCTAGAAACGGAGCTCCGATGCATAAATAGTTGGGAGTTTACATTCTTATCATCGGTGGTAAAATCAAGCTCGAAGACATTTATAAACTGCTCTACTATAATTCATAGATGATAATCCCAATTTAAGTTTAATAGTACAACCCAATAATATATGGATAGTTCAATGTGCTCATCAGCTCCTAACCTTGAAATGTGAATCTTCCAAGGCACATTATATGGCGTATTTCTCTTGTTTGAAACCGGTATTTGAAACAAAACTTCTCCTCAGGAGGATAGATAGGACGATTCAGTCAATTTTGTAAACTTAACTTCATCGATACTTTGATTTAATTAATTATTTTTATTTAAAATATCTTTTATATATTTTTAAATACATCAAAAAAGATTTGGATTGTTTAATTTACTTCAAGATTTTGAAATTATTAGCACTAATAATAGTGATATGTGTGATTTATTAATATTAATTGAATTAAACATATGGTTTTTGTCAAATAATTTATTTAAAATATATAATTTATTAATTATTATATATTTTTTATAACTTATTGGAAAATAACGTTTATATGTTCACTTATATAAAAAAACCCTTTTAAACTTCATTATAACAAGGATTTGGACTTTTACCATTTATTGCTTCTAAGCAAAACAATTTTTTAGAGTATATTATCTAAAATCCTAAAAAGGGTAAGCAAAAATACAGAAAAATACAAATAAAACAGTAAACCCAGATAATAGATCATCGAGTGACACCAAAATCTAGGGCTAGGGTTTTGTGATAATATGAGAGAGCGTATGGTTACTGGTTAGAGAGGGGCATAGGTAGGTGGTAGAAGGTGATTGCTTTGAGACAAAAGCAGCCAAAAGAAAGCACTAAAAGCGGGGGGGTTTGTGTTAAGTGTTCAAATTCCTGACCATCGGCCTTACTGTTCCCGTTATTCTCGCTCTCTGGTCTCGCACTTGTCTTAACCTCTCCTGGTTTTGGTAAAGCTGTAAAATTATAATATTATAATATCTACTTTGTAAGTAAAGAAAGCTAAGACCCATTCATGCCCTTTACCTTTGAGCAACGGTTAAAAGTAATATTAATATTATAAACACATATCTTTAAAATTATCCTTAAAAATCTATTAAATGCAACGAGGAAAATAAGCGCTACTTAAGAAAATAATTAAAAAGTAATTAATAACTATCCCAAAACTCTAGTGTGGCTTAAATAGCTCGGGATACTCTTAAAAAAGCAACGTTTTAAAAACCGGGTCAGAGACTAAATAAGTGAGTCAATGAGTTTACCGTTTAAAATGTTCTATTTATGTTATATCATTATAAATCGAATCAAAATAAATAATTTGAAATATAATTAAAGAAATTTTTTTAATCAAAAATTTAAATTTTAAATAAAAAATTGTTAAATGAAAATTAATTGATTTGTTTTAGTTTTTAAGAAGTTATTCGTTTATAAAAAATGACCAATTTATTAATAAGTTGATCAATTTTTAGCAACAATAATTATTAAAATAAATTAATCAAACTGAAAAATAAAAAATTGAATCAAAAATTTTGACAATTTAAAATTTTTACCATTGAACCAATATCGAGTATTCTAATCGTTCTGAAAAAGCAATCCGTTGACTACAATATGATATTAGTTATATATTTCGTATATGGCTTTTCATCTTCCTAAATTTGGCAAAAGAGCTCATATAATATACATACATACGTATATATATAGGTGCCCGCCGCGGAGACATAGTGGACTTATAAAAATTTGGTATCTGTTAATGTCAACACGTATTTTTGTTTAAAAAGTGGTATCAGAGCTTTGTGAGATCTATCAAGTCTTGGGTTTGAATCGCTGCTTTCGAGCTGACATTACGCGGTATTGAGTACTCCAGAAAAATTAGGATCTGACGGGGTCTGCAGCTACCTAGACTCTCGGGGTGTATGGGCGCCCGCCTCAGAGGCGCAATGGACTTATAAAGATTTGGTATTCGTTAATGTCAACACGTGTTTTCGTTAGCAAAGAATTGGTAATGTTTTTGAGGAGGACAAGTGAAGGCTGTTAATACTTTTATATTATCAT
>JANZXP010000194.1:30474909-30513872 GCA_027576715.1 Erythroxylum flavicans | reverse complement strand
GGTTTTGGTAAAGCTGTAAAATTATAATATTATAATATCTACTTTGTAAGTAAAGAAAGCTAAGACCCATTCATGCCTTTTACCTTTCACCAACGGTTAAAAGTAAGTATTAATATTATAAACACATATCTTTAAAATTATCCTTAAAAATCTATCAAATGCAGTAAGGAAAATATACTCTACTTAAGAAAATAATTAAAAAATAATTAATAACTATCCCAAAACTCTGGTGTGGCTTAAATAGCTCGGGGTACTCTTAAAAAAGCAACGTTTTAAAAATCGGGTCAGAAATTAAATCGATGAATCAATGAGTTTATGGTTTAAAATTTTCTATTTATGTTATATCATCGTAGAACCGAATCAAAATAAATAATTTGAAATATAATTAAAGAGATTTTTTTATCTATAGAAAAGTTTAAAATTTAATTAAAAAATTGTTAAATAAAAATTAATTGATTTATTTTATTTTATAAGAAGTTATTTATTTATAAAATTAACCGATTAATTAATAAGTTGATCATTTTTTAATAATAGTAATTATTAAAATAAATCAATCAAATTAAAAAATAAAAAATCGATTCGAAAAATTTTACCGTTTAAAATTTTTAGGATTGTAACAATATCAAGTATTTTAATCGTTGTAAAAAAGCAATCCGTTGACTACAATATGACATTAGTTATATACTTCGTGTATGGCTTTTCATCTTCCTAAATTTGGCAAAAGAGCTCATATAATATTCATACATATATATATAACAATCGATTTTAACTCGAATTTAAGATTAAAAATTTCAACATTTGTGCGATTATAAAATTTATTAAAAATACCAAAACTTGCCTGATTTTTTTGGCTTAAATAACAATACTTGCAACTGTTGGACATTTTTGTCTTTTCCCATAAAATTAGACAATATTTAATTGTATTGTTTGGTTTTTAAATAAATTATCGGTTAAGTTATACAATTTGATCCAGATAAAGATAATAAAGTGACCCAATAAATGTCTAAATTAATGGGTCAAAATTTGGGTAAAAAATAGATCCCGATTAGGGTAGACCAAACTCATATCGATCTTGTGATGGAGAAACCTGATATGAAAGTTATATATAAAGGTTAAGGTCTCTTACAGTTGCTCATATCAATCGTAAGCATACGAATCCTCTGACTTGTTAAGAGAGCTTACGTAATGAGAAAACTGTAAAAAAACCTAAACTACATGTCGGGAACACATAATCCGTAAAGGTCCTAGAAGATTCGAGCTTGTTTGAAGCTCAAAAACTACATCAGAATCAAAGATGAAATCGAAATCAGATATTTTACATTTTCTTCGTTTTTAACCTTTTCATGTATGATTCTGGGTACGTAATAAGGTCCATATTATATGTTGCAACAACAAGCATGAATTGCTATTTTCATGGTATTAAAGATGTTTAAGTCATTATATAAACACAAGGAAGAAGACAAATTTAAATGCCAAATTTATGTCATGTTTAACCATAATTTTCCACTTTAAGTAAAACCAAATCCAGCATTAATTAGAGAGCATAAATGAAATAACTTTGACTCTCCAACAAAAGCATCCGTTAATTATTCCCAAATCCAAAATTGGATAAAAAGAAACACTTCCCACATTTATTATTTACTATTATTAATTTCTTAGAACAGGAAAAGAGAATAAAAAATGAATATAGTATTTATCCACGATGTTTTAAAAATTGAATCAATTTGACTGATGTAGTATTGAAAACTTTAAATAGATAAACTTTTTTATTTAGTTTTCAATTTTTGATTTGATTTAGTTTAATAATTTTTTTAATTAAAAATTAATCAATTTATCAATTAATTAGTCAATTTTAATAATTTAACCAATTTTATAAACTAAAGTAAAATAACTAATTTTAATTTATAATATCTTTTTAATTAAAATTTAAATTTTTATAAATAAAAAATTATTTTTAATTATTTAAAAAATTTTCAATTTTAGTCAACATGAACATGTTAAACTTTAAGCCGTTATGGAAGACAATCAAATAAAATTAAAAATGAATTGGCAGTGAAAAGTGGAAACCTGCATGGAAGACAAGTGTGCGAGACAGAGGATAACAAGACAAAAAAACAAAAACGATAGGACTATCTCACCAAAACGGCAAGCCCATTTTGGTAATTTCATTCTCCGAAATCCAACCCTAACTCAAATTCTTCATTTTCCGGATCTTTCGCGACCTTGTTTCAGACAAAATTGCTTAAGAGACCAAATTCATAAAAAATAGCTAAAATCATAATATTATTTTTTAAATAAAGTAAAAAAAAAACTCTCCGTTTTTACGCCGGTAAGACAGCTGAAACCGTTTAACTCTTCCATTATATACTTACACCTACTTTCTTTAATCATCCACCGTCTCTCTCTTGACTCTCAAAGAACTATAAGTACCTTCCTTTCTCTGTCTAAAGATTGCTTCTTCCGCTTAGTTGTGTGAGCTGGAAGGGAGATTACTAGTCTATTGTTGTTTTGAGCTCAAATCCCATATGGGGTTTGCATGCATTGGTGTATCTGTAAGTTCCAGTCTAAGTAACCTCTAGTTTTGCTCTTTTTGTTCAAAACGCAGAAAACTACGACTGTACTCGGAGGAAACAGGGACTGATACTTGGAAGTAGTATTTGGTTGTGTGTTCTCTTCGTTGTTTGTTTGGTTTTCTGGGAAAAAAAGTTAGCTTCGTGCGTGTCGTTACACGGGGTCTTGTCTGGAAATGAGGAGTTTTTGAGTAACGGTTTAAGGTAAAATTTCGGTTTTTTTCTTTTTTTGGGTTCTTACTGGGGTGAAGGTTGTTGAGGTCCTCTTTGGAGGGTTGTTTCTAGTTTCAGGTTTTTGTTTGTTTCTTGAGAAAATAAGATTTTTTTTTAAAATGTGGGTTGGTTTTTGTTTGGTTCTTCTTCAGCTATTTTCGTAGAAAAGGCAAAAAGAAAAATAAAGAAAAGGAAATAATGGCTCCAGCGACGAACTGGCTCTCTTTTTCACTCTCTCCAATGGAGATGTTGAGGTCATCTGAATCTCAGTTCATGTCTTATGATGGCTCTTCCACTGCCTCTCCCCACTACCTGATCGATAATTTCTATGCTAATGGTAAAGCTGAACATTTGCTTCCTTCTCTCTCTATCTCTCGTGCTTTAGTTAGTATTCGAATGTGTGGTTGCTGAGAAAACGTCTGAACCGCACTGATATATCTGTTCTTTCTGTATCTGAAAGAGATTTTATTTTCATTATTATTTGCGCAATCAAATGAAGTTTCAGTGTCTCGAATCCAACTTTGGATATCAAATTTAGCAGCAAGTTTTTGTTAGAGTATCCCATATTATATTGACTAAACATGAAAAGACTAACAGATTTCCGTACTGTCTGCTTGATCGGTAAAGTTGGGTGGAAGAAAATAGAGGAAAAATAACAAGCATATGAGTTCAGATGTTGGCTCTGAGTTGCACTTGCACCCTCAAGTATTTGTCTTCCATATCCATGAAACTAGAATCTAACCTTGAAAACTCGAAGTTCTTGTAGGTTTTGTTGATCAGTAGAGGAAAAAAATTTCAATCTTTAACTTGTTCAAGTTGCTGATTTAACTAGCTTATGCTTGTTATTTACAGTATGGGCAAACCCCAAAGAAGCCCAAACGGTGACGACAATGGCTGAGAACTTTATCCTCACTAGCCCTATAGACCCAGAACCACATCACTCACACGCACCAAAACTCGAAGATTTTCTCGGAGATTCGTCGACATCAATGGTTCGCTATTCTGATAACAGCCAAACCGAGACTCAGGACTCGTCTCTGACTCATATCTACGACCATGGCTCAGCTACTTACTTCAACGACCAGCAAGATCTCAAAACGATTGCTGGTTTCCAAACCTTTTCAACGAACTCAGGCTCGGAGGTTGATGACTCAGCCTCAATACCTCGAACTCAACTTGGTGGCGGTGAGTTTGTTGGTCACTCGATAGAGTCAGCTGGGAACGAGTTGGGTTTCTCTAACTGTGGAGGCGCAAACAACGTTTTGTCACTGGGAGTGAATCATCAGGGTGGTGGTGGTTGCGGCGGCGGCGGCTCTTCAACAGATAAGGCTATTATGTCCGTCGAGTCTGATTCTTCTAAAAAGGTAGCTGATACGTTCGGTCAGCGAACTTCGATTTACAGAGGTGTTACTAGGTACGTCATACGTGTTCAAACTCCTTGTTCCATACTTCCATTCATCTGTGTCGTGTTAACGCTGCGATTGTCATAAATGATTCGTATTCTGTATAAAATATTAAACCTTTATCTCTGATATACACATCATCTCCAGGTAATACTCTTATTATTAGTCACAGATTAAATGGATCATTTCTAACTTTTTCTTTTTCTGTTTTCACATGGGCAATGTTAATGCAGACACAGATGGACAGGAAGATATGAAGCGCATCTATGGGATAACAGCTGTAGGAGGGAGGGTCAGGCCAGAAAAGGACGTCAAGGTCCTCTCATTTTCTTTTTAGTCTCTTATACTTCTCTTAGATTATATATATAGCGAGATAGATACAGTGAGTACTGAAAAGAAACTTGAGCATTAATGGAGATAGTCTGTGTGAAGTGAGGGGCGGAAGGAGGAGGTGACCCTTTAGTTTTTGGTTTCTGATGCAAAACCAGTCTCTCTCCTCTTTTTAATTTTCTGATGATTGATGGACTGATGGTATATATGCGTTTACAAACTGTACTTGTATTTTACAATTTTGTAGTCACTGTAACAAGTTTCTATCAAGGAACAGTGATTGATTTGAACAGATGGGCCGCCATTTTGTTCATTATGTAAGTCTGTACTGTCTCTTTCTCTCTACCTCTCACCTGAGTCGGGTCCCGTATATACTGCAAAGGTTTGTTTGACATGACCCACGTCCGCTCCTTACGATGCAGAGAAGTTGCAGACAATCGATGAAGTCGAGAGACTCTGATTGATCTGAGCTTTTACTTTTGCTTTTTTTCATTTCAGTCCAGATGTGGTGTCTAGGTTTGACCAGAGCGCGTACTATAATATATGTATAATATATGAAAAGCAGGCATTGTTTGTTGACCTGGGCACTGCTCGTATCTGCCAATTTTGGTTTTAATATGACCATCCGTTTCACACATGGAAACTTTGAAACTATTGCTTCAAAACAATTGAAAAACGATGTGCAGGGTACTGGCTCACATGTTTGTTTCTTTAAATTATATAATAATAATCTGTGATGTGAATATTCTTCTGTAATATCTGAGCATTGTGTGATTATTTGGTTTTTGAAATTCTTCTCTTCTTCCTTTTGCATGGAACTTGGTGCCACTGAACTGCATTTGGCTACAGTATATTTGGGTAAGACCTAGCTTCTCAGGGACCTTTAGTATCTGACTTTGAAATTTGAGTGTTTGTTGTACTGAGAAAATCTTTGTGTCAGGTGGATATGATAAGGAGGACAAGGCAGCTAGAGCTTATGACTTAGCCGCTCTAAAGTACTGGGGTCTCACAGCAACCACCAATTTCCCTGTAATATAACCTGCTACTGTTCGATGCTTATTGATTGTGCATTGGAACCTAAGTAATCTATTGAATGACTTTGTTACATTTGTATACCAGGTTTCTAATTATACAAAAGAATTGGAGGAGATGAAGTATGTCTCCAAGCAAGAATTTATTGCATCTCTAAGGAGGTATGGTCATGGAAATGGAACTAGAATGTGTGTAAGAAGTAGAATTTCTGTTTAGTTATGTTACATTAATTGAAATTAATCCCCGTAAAAATCGTTAGGAAGAGTAGCGGATTCTCGAGGGGAGCTTCAGTGTACAGAGGTGTCACCAGGTATGTCTTTTGCAATTCAATTTGTTCATTACTCGCTGACTAACAATCCTGGTAATGATGTTTGAACAATTGTGATTTGATTCAGGCATCATCAACAGGGACGTTGGCAGGCAAGAATAGGCCGTGTTGCAGGGAACAAGGATCTGTACCTTGGCACTTTCGGTAATGATTTGATGAACATATTCATTTTCTTCACATCTTGAACTTAATCAATTATATGGTCAATCATCCATGGCTTGGAAAGTTTTTAATGTATTACTACTGTAAATGGTTACAGCTACGGAGGAAGAAGCAGCAGAAGCATATGACATAGCAGCAATAAAGTTCAGGGGAACAAATGCTGTGACCAATTTTGAGATGAGCCGATACGATGTGGAAGCAATCATGAAGAGCGCTCTTCCAATCGGAGGTGCCACAAAGCGTTTAAAGCTATCGCTTGAGTCGGAACAGAAACCGGTGGTGAGCCAGGAGCAGCAACCTCAATGTAGCAGCAATGGCAACAATAGTATAAGTTTTGCTGCTATTCAACCCCTTCCTGCCGTTGCTTGCGGTATCCCTTTCGAGGCTGCAACATCGACCCTTTACCATCACAACCTCTTCCACCACCCCATTCAAACCTCGAATACCTTCGCACCGGCCGACTCCTCCGGCTCATCTGCAACAATGGCTACAGCCATGACCATCTTACCTCAAACAGCGGAGTTCTACATATGGCCTCACCAATCTTATTGACCACAGTGAGTTTTTGACAATGAGAAACAAACCCTTTTGTTGCTGACCCTCTTACTACTAAGAGAAGCTCTAATCCCTCTTTCTCGTATAACCTCTGGCAGAAGTAGGAAAGACAAAACAGGATATGATATGTTTTTTGGTTTTGGTTGAATGGTTAGAAAAAGCTTGTAGTCTTTAACAGGATTGATGAAGAAGACAAGCGCCCACCATGATGTTGGATCCTGTAAATTAGTATTTGTCTGAAATGTCGTTAGACAAGAGATTGCTGAATTATAGGGGTTGATTCTAGTTATTTAGTTGCGGAAGGTAATTTAATTTTCTCCAATTCTACTATATTTCTGTCTGCTATAACTAGAACTTGATCAGCTTTCATGCTATGTTACAAAATTAATATTTCCAATTGGTTTGATTAGTACAACCGGTTTAGTTCTAAAAATTTAGTAGTAGCTTAATTTTTGAATTTAATTTAATTTTTAAAATTTTGTTATTATTTTATTAATTAATTGTTTAGTTAATTTTTGTAAATTAAAATAATTTTTAATTTTTTAAATTAATTTTAATATTAGTTATATTGTCTAAACGATAATTTTTGATCCTCAATAAATCTTAAATTTCACAATGTATTTATAGCTTATTTTTATTATTTGAATTATTAAAAGAGGCTTTTGCTAAGGATATTAAAGAAAATTTTAGTATGGGCCAAGAACTAAGATAGAAAAGAAGGTTAACCTAATTAAAATTTGAAAAATTTTAAATTATAAGAATATTTATATGTATATAATATAAATATAATTTACAGCTTATTCTCATTTGATTTATTATGGGATGATTTTATCAATGATATTAAAGAAAATTTTGATTTAGAGTGAGAATTAAAATAAGGAAGAAGGTTGACGGTTTGAAGCGATAAATTACAAATATTTAAAAATACCTCTAATAGAAATCTCGTTTGAAGTTTAAAGAATTTTATTAATACGCAACTTTATTTTTAAATATTTAAAAATACTCCTAATAGAAATCTCGTTTGAAGTTTAAAAAATTCTATTAATACGTAACTTTATTTTTAAATATTTAAAAATACCCCTAATAGAAATCTTGCTTGAAGTTTAAAGAATTTTAGTAATACGTAACCTTACTTTTAATTAGTAGACAAATTGTTTTTAAATTACAAATATTTAATATAGTTTAAATATGAAAATTTAATTAATAAATACTATATTTACAAAATGGAATTTAAATAAATATAATTATTAAATTAAATATAATTTTTTAAAATTTTGTCTATCCTTACATGTTAGAGAATTATACGAAGTCCAATATATTTGTACCAAGATCAGACACAAACTCCGATAATTTTGGATAAAATATGATTACTACCAAATTCTTTTTCTATTCCTATCCAATTGAAAAGTATTCAAAAAAGTAAAATTTTGATGCCCATTTGACCGTCGGTCTCCCAGCCGCAGGTGTTCCTTTTATCTTTATCTTTTGTTCCAAACCTTTTCCCAATGTCTATGCTAACGAATCTTTGGAATGCGACCACTTTCCAGCTTTCAATGCCATGCACTCTCCTTCAAGTAAATGGTCCAAGTAAAGATATGTCAAGTGGAGAAGATGAACTTGGAATTCTCATGTTACAAAAATTTGCAGACTTTTGTGACTTTTAAGACCTGTCAGGTGGCGAAGATGAACTTGGGATTCTCATGTCACAAAAATTTGCAGGCTTGTGACTTTCTGATTATACATACAATCATAATGGTACTGCATAATGTGAATTTTTCCACTTCATTACTTCCCTCTAAACTATGTAGATACAAGCGTATTGTTGTGATCTTTCACGTATTCAAGTGAAAATCTTGTAGAAGCAGCAGTTTCTACTCCATCACGAGTTGCAGATGGCGGTCTAGGTCGTTAAGGTAGCTGGTGCTAGTGTAATCTTGCAAGTCACAACCATCTAAGAACACTGTTCTTCCTGAGTAGGTCTTTTGTGTAAGCTCCATGACGTGGACTTCCTCTCCCTTTAGTATCTGCACAACCTGAGAAGTTTTTGAAACTTGCATTAGGTGCTTTTACTGCAAATGCATAGGATTTTGTTTTGAATTGGAACAAGAACCTCGTACGTACTACTTACCCGGTTCATGTCTGGACGCATACTAGACAAGTGATGAATGCACATTGATGCAGTCAACATGGCACGTTTCATTTCACAAGGATCATAATCGTCCCCTAACTGAGAGTCAGCTAATTCCTTGACATTATTTGCCTCCAGCAACGGTTTTGCCTGTGCAAAGGATTGAGAATGAGCAACTCTGTAACATAATCTGGTATTTGAGAATGAGCAACTCTTAGCATAATATGCAGGATCATACCCAGATTGCAAGGCTTTGTCTGCTCGAATCGACGGCGCGGCGACCGGTGATGATTTCTAATAACAGAACTCCAAATGCAAATACATCGGTCTTCTCATCTACAATTCCATGCATAAAGTACTCTGGAGCCAAGTATCTGAAAAGCCGTGTTTTAAGTCAGGGTCAGTCTTGCAATGGTGTAGTTCTAACAGCAACTTTTTTCTTTTTTATGGAAAAATTCTAACAGCAACTTGCTCAGTCTGGGTATCGACTAACCCGAATGTGCCCTCAATTGGGAAGACAATGTGGTGGATCCAGTTCTCTGGAAGCCATTTGGCCAATCCAAAATCAGAAATCTACATGTCAAGAAACAAGTTACAAGCTTAACATCAGGGGGGAAAAAAAAAAAGGGAAGTATGTTATGCAGGCGATAAACGTCGATCATATAATCTGATAAATCACCTGCGCCTCAAAATCTTCAGTAAGCAATATGTTTGATGCTTTGATGTCTCTGTGGATAATCCGCCTGGGACAATCATGGTGGAGATACCGCAATCCTTCTGCGATTCCCATTGCCACCTTAAACCTCTTCTTCCAATCTAAACATTCCCCTCCACCTGAAACAATGAAGTCTCCTCATCAATGAATATTTGAGTATCAGAAATAAAAGATCAGAACTTTAAATTGTATCTGAAACATACAAAAATGCTATAAACAAAGCGAGTACAAGGGATTTAGAGACAGCACCATGAAGAAAAGAAGCAAGACTTCCTTGGGGTAAAAATTCAAGTACAAGATGCAGACCATCTTCAACGCTAAATCCAAGCAGTTTAGCTGCATTTGGATGGTTTATGTGAGCAATAATCCCAAGTTCTGATAAGAAGTCAACAATTCTGTCCTCTTCTTCCTTCTCACTACTTATTAGCTTCTTCACAGCTACAATTTGACCATCAGGTAAGAGGCCTTTGTACACTTGTGCATGGCCTCCTTCCCCAAGCAAGTTTTCTGAACAATTTCAAACACAGTTAGAACTATATCAGAAGCTAAGTCACCCTAAAGAAACAAAAAGTGTTAATAATTGGGCAGATAGCACCCAAAAAGGGCTAGGAGATTTTTTCCAGCTTTTGAAGCATTGAGATCAAAAAGCACTGTTCCAATGTCACTTTCCTGAGTTCTGAGCCTTTAATAAATTAGTCAAAATAGTCTCCTCTTATAACTTTTAGTTGGGCTACGAGCTCAGGCACCATTGACTACTTTGTGTATCTGTCCACAATTTCAAACCTAGTTATGACTTTTCCTTAATCCAAGACTAAACTAAAGTTTTGAGTTTAACTAAACCAAGAAAGCGACCTCTCCTCTCTTTATTCTATGTTTTGGACTTTGTAATTTTCAAACCAGGAAACCTGATTTCAGAATATGCTAAGGGCATGCATCAAATCATAATCAAAGATTCAGGATAGAAGCCAAGCAACTGGTCTCTGAATACTCAGTTAGCTAACAACTCCAAAATCCATCGACTGAACGCAAAATACTAACAATCAACTGAATTCTAAAAGAGGGTTGTTCCTGACTTGTAACAAGATTAATATGAAGAAGATAGGAAACTGTTAAAGTTCCATTGCTCACCAGAACTGTAATTATCTGTAGCAGCCATCAACTCTGAATGGTCAAAGTTTCTCCATGACGGTATTGGCACTGATATGCCATCCAAATCTATCAACATATCGGTTGAGTTTTGGATTCTTGAGATTCTCTTCTTTATGTTCTTTTTGGCTATAAGATCATATGTTGTGAGCATTGAAATCACAGAGAACTTCTTCACTGACTTGATTTTAAAAGCATCAAGCATGCGTTTCCATTGTGAGCTATCTCTGGCCTCTGCTACTGCTTTATCCTGGACTAGTCTTTCATTGGAGCCTGAGCTGCAAGTACTGCTACTGATGCTGTGATCAGAGTCTGCCCCTAAAATAGGAATCTCCAGTACACATCTTGGTGATTGTTCACTCTGCGCTTCCATTTCTGGGCACTCCTGGCATCTACTTCCTTCCTCTTCGTTGTTTCGATTCATAAAAGCAAAATCATTTCAGAAACAGATTAGTGAAGATAAACAGAGGAAACAGAGGAGATAGAAACAGGAAACAAAGACATTCAATGAGAAACACAAAGAATCATCCCAAATAAAGCCAAATGACTAATTAAAGCATTTACAAACAGAATACTTCATTACAAACAGAAGCTAAAATCTTTGTATTACCCTAAAAGGCAACATTTTTTTTGCCATTAACGTTAACATTTTTTTCAAAATTTCCATTCCATTTCCAGCCATTGAAGCAAACCCACATACTAAAAACAATAAAGATCAAAACTTTCTCCCAGAAACAGACAAAAGAAGAACCCCACCTTGCACAGCCATTGAAAATTTCTTCCTCCAAAGAGAAAACTCAATATTCTGAAACACCCAGAAAACGGAAACGTGGGGGACTCAAAAACTTGCCTACATATCTTGACTATTGTAAGAACAGGAGGCAGACTCAGAGAAGAGGGACAGATACACAATAAATGCTTGGAAAAGAATGGTATATCTTTAGGAGTTAGTTATTCTTGGAAGAGAGATAAAACCAGGTTGAGGGTACCAGGAAGTTTGGAACATATCCTCTATTTATATACACTAACTCATATATGGATTAATCCGAATTTGAGTAACTGAGAAACTAAAAGAAAAGAAAAGAAAAGAATCTGAAAGAAAATGAAAGAGTGCCCTGTGATCTCATGCGTTGATTT
This sequence comes from Erythroxylum flavicans, assembly GCA_027576715.1. Classification (NCBI taxonomy): domain Eukaryota; kingdom Viridiplantae; phylum Streptophyta; class Magnoliopsida; order Malpighiales; family Erythroxylaceae; genus Erythroxylum; species Erythroxylum flavicans. Next base: position 30,502,153 of record JANZXP010000194.1, on the reverse strand, counting down.
TTATCGTTTACTTTTCTCGCCGTAATTGACGCCTCAAGAAATAAATGTCGGGTAGAGGGCTTTAACGAACGAACCCGCCAACGGCCGTAATTGTTTGAATGTCTGCGAGGGTATTTTGGGCAATCCAGAGGGGCAAGTACGTACGCACTCCGTTGAGAGTTGGCGGGCCTTACTATTTTATTAGATATTTGTTCACCTTAGTGCTTAGGATTTGTCCTTCAAATTTCCTATTTGTTTTATTAAATCTTGTATATATATTTATATATAGATTTAATAAAATATAATAAAAATATTATAATTAATATAAAAGATCTGATCTCGTTTGCTTTGGTGTTTGTTGTTTTTTCTGGTTTAATTTCATGCTAGATATTTTTATTTCTGATAATGAATTATAAAGTTGTAAAATTTTTTAATTTTTAAAAATATTTTAATTAGGTATTTAAAATTTTCAAAATAGGATAATTCAATAAAATATTAATATCTTATCACGAATATTTACAAACACTACTTAATATTTCTTAAATATTAAATAGGCGATTATAATATGCCAATTACATAAATAGAATATTAATAAAATAAAATAATTTATTTTTAAAATTTAAATATTTAATTAAAACTTGAAATTTTTAATACTTAATCAAAATAAAAATTGGAACTTTCTAATTTTTTATCCACCTCTATTTACATATTAGGCATGGATTAAGAAAAATTATAAACACTAACGATTATATTATTTTAATTTCTCAAAAATATATCTAACTATTTAAATAGAATTTGTAGTTTAATTTGAATTTATAAATTTATTAAATATTTATACTTACTTATCAAATTTTAAATTATTTAAAATTTAATTGAAAAATACTATCCTTGCTTATAAAAAATTTAAAATTTGGTTAAAAAAGGAGTTTGTCAAATGAAAATTAATAGATTAATTTTATTTTATAAAAATTGATTAGTTTATAAAAATAGTCAATTAATTCATAAATTGATTAGTATTAATAACCAAAATTATTAAATTAAATCCAACCAAAAAATTAAAAAAACTAAAAAAAAATATCTATTTAAAATTTTTATTATTAAAATAACTGAATCGGTTTAATTTTTAAAATATTTTACCAAAACAACCTTTTAAAATTTTTTTAAATGATATCAGGCTCAACAATTTCTGTTGAATAATGATTTAATGAGCCGCATGCAAGCGACAGTGATTATTACAAAAAGTAATTATAATTTTAGATAAATAGTTAGAGAAAGTAGACTTTTGATTAAACATAATAATATTAATAATCTTTAAAAATAGGTTTCAGAATTCAGATCACTTATTGTATTATTCTATTTATTTTTTATAAACTCTATTTATTAAATAGATAAATATTTATGAAATAGGATCGAAAGGGATGTTATGTTGGGATCAAATTTTTTGTATTATTTATAATTTTCTTATCACGTTTTGTTAAATCTTATCTACATATTTACGTAGATTTTATATAAATATGTAGATAAAATTTAATAGAAGGGTGTTAGAAATATATGAAATGGAACCAAAAATTTGAAAGAGGGAGGGGTTATGTTACCGTAAAAATAAGGTTAAGTACAGAAGAAAGTATCACGAGACAAGAGAAAGGACAAGCAGTTAGCTTTCAGATGACCCATATCTCAATCTCATGGTTGTTTAGGCCAACAGCTGGAGAAATAGGATTTATATTTTTATTAGTATTTTTTGTGTGTTTGGTCCAGTTTTGTACTTTCTCGAACAAGACTGACCAAGTGTTTTTGACCGACGCCGGACGCTTCACTCACCACATAAATTATCACAAGGGCCATTTTGTCTATACTCTGTTACAATCATCCGTTTGACTAGCGTTGGTAACTTAAGGTTCTGTTTGATTCATAAATTACTAATAAAATTTTTATTAGTTAGAATATAACACAACTCTGTTATTTAGTTAAAATTTTATAATAGAATATAACGGAATGAGATAAAAGAGGAAAATTTAATGTTACGTTTTATTTCATCATAAATAGTAAAAATAAGAATTTTCTGATTCAGAGAGTTTATGATGGAACGTAAATTAATAAATACATACTACCTAATATACTTTCAATAATTTTTCTTAATATCAATTATTTCTTCTAACTTTAACTCTTTTTTTCCAGACTCATTTTTTACGGTTCACAAAAATTGTATATAATTAATAATATTTTATATTATTTCTCCTTACCCTAATACTAATATTTTATATTATTAATAATAAATTATATATAATTAATAATATTTTTATATTATTTCTCTTTATCCTAATAATATTATTTTATATTACTAATAATAAATAGTCTATAATTAATAATAAAATAAAAATTAATAAAATTTTTATTAATAAAAAATAGAAATATATAAAATTTATTCTTTAATTGTTTGTATATATTTCTATATAAATAAAAATATAAATAAATTATTTTTAAATATAAATGACATATAATAGAATAAAATAAAATTTATTAAATAATTAATAATAATATTTTTATATAATTAATAATAAAATGTATATAATTAATAATTAAATAATAAAAATTTTATTAAAATTTTAATTATAATTTAAAATAAAAAATATATAAAAAATTATTTGTCACGGTTGTGACTTGAACCATGACTTTTTAATTGGATATAATTTTTGTTTTAAAATCATAGCGTTAAACTTCTTGTAACAATCATTTTAATATTATGAGTATAATAGTTATTTATTATATATAACATTTCATTTCGTTAATCTTCCAAACAACATTTCACTACATTACATTATGAACCTTTCTATTCATTCCAAACAACTTTTTATTATATTATATTCCGTTCTATTATAAACCATTATGTTCTGTTCCATTCTATTACATTAATTAACATTCAATCAAATTGACCCTAACCTTATTGCAGCTTAGTTAGAACTAATTAAGAATCGGATTAGACTTAAATGTAGAGAGTTAATAGAAGCATGCCTCAACCAGTTCAAACCATTTGCTTTTTCTTAAAATAAGTGATTTTAGTATGCAAATTTAAGCTCGAGTTGACTAATCTTTAAGTTTGAATGGAACTTAAAGATTAATTCAAAGTTTAGTACGAATAGTCCAAATAACCTAAACTTCCTCTTCAAAATGACATTAATTTAATTTTTTAAAATTATGTTATTTTAGATTATAAATTTAAATTCGGGTTGATTAAGTTTTAAATCGAACTCGAGTTATAAAGATTGACCTAAAGAATCTAACTACATGACCAACTATTTAAAAAAATAATTTCTTATTATAAATAATAAAATAAATAATAATAATTGGGTATAAAGCATTTTTCTTCTTCAAATGTAATTGAATACTTACTACTAACACACTAAGCTGTAATACAGGAAAAAGGGAAAGGAGCAAATCGACAAGATGATTATGAGAACAAAATTGGATAGGTACACTCTCAAGCATTATAAGTACCTAAGATGTCATGTTTAAGTTGGTGGAGCTAATCTCGTTAACAAGACTTTGGAACTTGATGTCTAGATTACGTAAAAATCCACAAGAACACAACCCCACCAACCTCACCAATGTCAAGTTTTGGTTAGAGAAGTGAGTTTAACCGAATTCCCTTATGTCCATGAACTATTAAGAGTCAAAAGAGAAAGGAAGAAACAGAATCTGCTTATGGTTCGTTGTTGACTAAAAAGTGAGGTTTAGTGCAGGGGTGACTTTTTGGGACAAATGGGCCCTTGTCAAATATTTTTTGCTTGGGTTCTCCATTTTTCTTGTTAAGTGGGATTTGGTACTCTCCGTATTCAAAGTGGGACACCAACTTTTGCCCAAGTGCATGTGAGGGTGATTTTGGTTCGCTAAAACCACTAACAGTATGGGTTAATTTAAGGGTAAAAGATATGGGTGTTATCTATAATTTTAAAAATTAGTTTTCTAATAAGTTTTAAATTTTTTAATTTTTAGAAAAATTAATTCATTTTTTACTTTGGTAAAATAATAATAATAATAATATATTAGTAAAATTGTTCCTTTGTAACCATAAAATCATTGGTTCAGGTCACAAAAATAACCTCTTTGTAAAAATACAAAGAGAATAGTGCATATATTATGACCCTCTCAAAACTCTCGTAAAGTAAAAAGTCTTGTGTAATAGGTATGTTGACTCTCTCTCTCTCTCTTGCTTTCTTTCTTTTCACGTGAGTCACTTAGAAACAACCTAAAGTTGTGTATTATTGGACTTCCTCATATCTCACGTATCAGCGAGATTCATAATGAGCGTTGTTACGTTGTTGTTGTTGTTGTTGTTGTTGTTATACAATATTAATATCTAACGTGGACTAATTAAATATTACTTATATGATAACTTAATTAAATTTTAAATTCAACTTAAACTAATTAAATTGAACTTAAATTAATATTATAAAATAATTATAATAAATTATTAGATTGAGTCATATTTATCTAATGCGGTTTAAGTTTAAGTTTAAGAGTTGAGTTTAATCAACGTGAAAACAATATTTAATTAGTCAACATTTGGTATTTATATTGTTATTTTTAACCCAAATCTAAGAAAAAAAATTTCTAAAAAATTTAAAAATTAGATACACCTTTTTTGGAAATTTAAAAAAGGGTTAATCACCAAAAAATGCCCAAACTTTTGTCAATTTTTTTAATTATAGCTCAAATTTTTAAAAGTAGCAATAAAATGTCAAAAGTTTCAATTTTTTCAATTTTAGCTTGAATTTCAAAAAATAGCAATAAAATGCTTAAACTTTTAATTTTTTTAATTCTAGCCCAACGTTAGTGTTTTCATTAAGTTTGCTGACGTGACCTGCTACGTGTTTCAGAAAACTTAACTATTAATATACGTCAACCAAAATTAACACAACAAATAAAGATTAATAAAACTATATCGTTTAATAACATAATTAAAATGACGTCGTTGTTTAAAAATGACCTAAATTAGATTACGTAGTCCCGATGACCTTATGTTTTGATCCCAGTTTTTCCTTCATTTTCGGTTGATTCTCTCGATGCCTTCACACTAAGGACATCAAAAGAACGAACTAAAAACGAAGAGTTTACTAATACAGTACGTTGTTATGCGAGAGTAGTTTGGGGCGTTAGAAAAATAAACAAAAAACAAAAGACTGAGGGCATCGGAAGAACAATAGATAATATTGGGCTATAATTGAAGAAGATTGAAAATTTGAGCATTTTATTGCTACTTTTTAAAAGTTCGGGCTATAATTAAAAAATTGACGAAAGATTGAGTTTTTTTTAAATAATTAACCCTTTAAAAATTAGAAGTATAAAAGATGTTTACATTTTTTATCCATTAATTTAATACTTATGCTGGTGTAATATTTTTTTATCAAATAATTTTTATTAACGGAATTTTATAAAATTCAAAACTAGATAAAAATTATTGATAATAAGAGGATTTAATTGAGTAATAGTCAAAATTGATTTAATTAACTATTTTATCATTTTTTATTATTTTAAATATTAAATATATACATAATATAGTAAGCATTAATTAATTATATAATAAAGATATTTTTATGTTAATAAGGGTTATTTATGATCCTAAATCCATATAATTGTTATTTACTTAATATTATTTTCATTTTATAAAATACATGTAATCATAAATATTATAAAGAATTATGAGGTTTGAATATTAAAATTATCATTTTTTCTTTAAAATTAAATCCCTATCATAAAAGATTATTTTGAGGAGACACAATCAAATTTTAATATTACATTCAAAATAAGTCTATTAGCTTTGCTTTTGAAAGGATAAACTCTACTTTGTTACATTTAATATTTTATTATCCATATCAAACCTAGCAACATAGCTCATAAAAACAAGTAAATCCAATAATATAGACAATAAAATTATGACAACATAACATATATTTTATATTTTAATTATATTTAATAGAAACAACCTCTTTACTGTGTAGCGGTAAGGCTGCGTACTATAGGACCTCCCCAGATCCCGCTTCATTGCGGGATTTCGGATTGGGTGATGATGATAATGATGATGATGATGCGTATAGTAATATTTTTATGTCATGATTAATTAACACTTATAATTTTTTTAGATACATTTATCATATTTGGAATCTTTTAAAAATAAAAAATAATTAAACTAACTTTGACAATTTCTAAATTAATTTTTTATTAATAATTATTAATCAAGTATTTCAAATTAAAGTGTTGGAACTTAATACTCATGGTCATTATTAAACATCCTACTTGTAAATTTACAACTTGGATTACTTCCCTGTTATTGACATACACTACAAGATAACAAAGTTCTGTCCGATTTCCTATTCCGGATAGGATTAGGCACACTCTTTCTTTACTGTTGTTCACATCCAAACTCTACGTTAGCCAAAATCCTTCCCTTCCTCAGTTTGGAAAATCGAAAACTTTCTTTCCTAGTGATGATCGGACTCTGTTACACTCCTCGATAAATAGCATTACTTACGCTTCATGTCACCAAATTTCCTTACTTTGAGCTTGAGCTTGAGCTTGAGCTTGCAAGCAGCTATAATGTTTTACGTAGCCCAGAAGGTGGAAGTTTCCAGCAAACAAGAAGGGTTTATAGGTTCATATTATGAAGGAACAGTGATCAAATATGAGTTCTCTCCTTCCTCTTCCATCATCACTTACCACGTTCAGTACAGGAACCTAATCGAAGAAGATTCTGACAATCCACTGGTTGAGAAAGTTTCTGCTGAGGAAATCCGTCCCATCCCACCAAAACCTCCATGTCCGTCTCCATCAAAGTACCCCGACTTCGAGATGTTTGACAAGGTGGATGTTTTCGACAATGAAGGTTGGTGGTTTGGGCAGATCACTGGCAGACATGGGAGGGACAGGTTCTTTGTTTATTTTCCTACTACTGGTGAAGAACTTGATTATCATCATTCTCAGCTGAGGCATCATCTAGATTGGATCAACGGAAACTGGATTTCCCACAAGAGAAGAAGAATCCTTTTGTAAAAGTTTCAGCTTTGCTCTAGCTAGCTTACTGATATAGATCTTTCTTTGTTTCGTTGTTTGTTTTTGTTTGATACCAATACAAGCCTACTTTTGTATCAATCTTTAAACATATTTTTATTAAGGCCGAAACTCTAAATCCCTTCCTAATAAGGATAAGCAAATTAAATTCTATTATCAATATTCAAGAACGATCTTCTTGTCTTTTACACCATATCAGTTAAAGCTCAAACTGCCATAATTTCAAACTTCTGTCAATATTTCGTTAAACTGATCATGATTCGATCATCTCGAGCTTTTCCAATTCCGTGCTTGTAAGGCGCTAACAATATAGAGGGTTGTTCTTAATGTTTTATAGTTTCCGGGCGACCGAAAAAAAACAGATCTTGGGTAAAGAAAAAAAAGAATCCGATAAATTGGTAACATATAAATATATAAATTTTAAAAGTTTATTTTTATTATTAAAATTTAATATTCATACACAAGTGACTCAATACAAGAAATTAATTTCTAAAAATATAAAAAATAACATACCTAGGAGAAAATATTGTAAATTATATTTTAAGTTATTAATTATCTTACGTTTGTCAAGTCAAATATTGTCCTATTCTAAATGTTTGGAAATAATTGAATATTATTTTGTCAAGCAACTAGATAATTTAATTATCAAATAATTTTTATTAAATTTTAAGTAACAAAAAATTTGCTTTTGTGGGAATTAATATAATGGTAAATGTAGTATATCATATTAACTATTTATGATATTATTTAATTGTCAAATATTTTTTAATTATATTTTATTAAAATTTAAAGTAAATTTAATATTATGTTAGTTTAAATTAATATAAATAAAATAAAAAGAATAAATTTTGTGACACTTAACTAATAATATACAAATAAATAATACTTTTTTAGAATATAATAAATTTAGGGATTTATAATAAAAAAGGCTGCAAGTAGATGAATCATAAGTGTTGCAATAAATTACCACTCAGGTATTCAAATATTTAATAAGTTAAAAATAAATAAAAATTAGAAACTTTACCTTTAAATTATCACTAAAAACTTATAAGTCAAAATCGTGAAATTCTTTTGCTGAGTATTTTAAATTTATATATTGATAGAAATAAAAAAATTGATTAGAAAAAATACACCTAAATGTTTCAAAAGAATTTGTAATTATAGGAATTTAACGTTAGCTTTTTAAACACGGCAAGAGATAAGCTAAAAATTTTATCTCTTTCATATATCTCTAACAAATGTTAAATGAGAATTAATAACCTTTGATGAAAATCTGTAAAACAATGGAATGACAGCTAAGAGTGGAGCTTACAATAAAAGAGAAATCCATGTTAACTTGAGGCCTATACAAGAGAGAAGGTAAACGGTAGACTAGTATTTTAAGAAACAGAACATACAAAATATTTAGGATTTAATATTTTCTTGCAAGCCTTTAGTGAAGGTGGGCCCCTGGGTAGGTACCCTGCTTGCCCCTACCCAGGGCCGAGACTGCTAACATACTTGGTACCACCATTATAGATTTATCTATAAAAAAAAAAGAGAAGTAAAAAGTAAGTTGACAACAACTTGTATTTAACAGCTTGCAATCTATAATGGTGGTACCAACATAGCTGTTAGTTGCTACATAATAGCTTGCTATGCAAGCTATCACACGATGGAGGGTCTATAAAAGACCCTCCCTTCCTCCTCTCTTAATACATATGCACATCAAATATGCATGAGATGTGTGGTGAGTTTGATAGTGAATTAGAGAGTCATTTTGTGTGAGAGAGTGATTTTTGGAATATTTTTAGGAAACGTTTTTTTAAAAGAGTGAGTGACAAAATAGTAAAGATATTATCTTAAGGATAGTAAATTTAGGAAACACTATGTGAGAGCGTCATTATTTTGTAGTATTATTTTTTACTCTTACATGCTATTTTTATTAATGGAAGATATATTCAGAGTTTAGCCCGTAGACGTAACCCAAATTAGAGGGTGAACCAGGTTAAATTTTTTGTGTGTTATTTCCTTGCTTATTTTACCTGTGAGATTTAATTCGTAATTTTTCCCAACAAGTGGTATCTGAGAGGGTTCAATTATGTGTTAAAGCATTTTTCATTGAAGATGGAGGCAAAAATAAGCAAGATGATTAGCCTAAATGGCTCCAACTACCACATATAGAAGAACAAGATGAAAGATCTTTTGTTCGTCAAAAAAATGCATTTACCAGTGTTTATCACAACAAAATCTGAAAATAAATCGAACAATGAGTGGGCTTTTGAGCATGAGTAGGTATGTAGTTTTATTCGGCAAATTGTTGAAGATAATGTGTATAATCATAGCTGCAACGAGATTCACATAGGGACGTTGTGGAAGAAGCTTGAGGAGTTGTATGCCTAAAAAACTAGTAACAATAAATTATTTTACTTGACAAAATTAGTACAGATAAAATATCGAAAAGGTACCTTTGTAGCAGATCATTTGAATGAAGTTCAGGGGATCGCTGATCAATTATTAGAAATGAACATAAAGTTCGATGATGAAGTACTTGCCCTTTTCATGCTTACCTCCTTCCCGGAGTCTTGGGAGACTCTTGAAGATTTCAATCACCAATTCTGCAGTTGACGGTGTTGTTAACATGGAATCTGTAAAAAGTGGAATTCTGGTCACAGGTTCTAGGAGAAAAAGCAAATCTATAGGTCCAAATTTCAGAGATAAGAGCAGAGCAAGATTAAATAAATATGCAAACATTGAGTGTCATCACTGCAAAAAGAAGGGTCATATCAAAAGGTTCTGTTGGAAGTTCAAAGAAGAAAAGAACAAAGGCAAAGAAGTCAAGAAAGATGATAGCAGTGATGATGAACACGCATCGACAGCCACCACCATTGATGACTTTCACATCGTCTCATATGATAATGATATGAATAGTATATCATGTGAGTTTAATTGGATAGGTGACAGTGGTGCCACTATTCACATCACATCACATAAAGAACTCTTCTCATCATATACACAAGGATATTTTGGTGTCGTTAAAATGAAAAATAGCGATCTAGCCAAAATCATTGAGAAAGGTGATATTTACTTGGAAACAGATAATGACATGAGACTGCCTCTGAAAGATGTCAGATATGCTCCTGATCTTCGTCTAAATCTGATCTCAGTTGACATACTTGATGATGAAGGTTTTTGCAACATTTTCAAAGATGACAAATGGAAATTTACTAAAGGCTCCTTAGTAATCACCAAAGGTAATAAGTGTTCAAAGTTGTATATGATGCAGACAAAGGTCTCCAATGATGTTGTGAATCTAGTGGAGAAAGACGATGTAATTGAATTGTGGCATAAGAGACTCGATCATATGAGCGAGAAAGGGATGACTCAGTTGGTGAAAAAGAATGCATTATTTGGAGTTGACTAGGTACATTTAAAGAAATATGCTAATTATTTTGCAGGAAAGCATAATAGAATTGCTTTCAAAAGTTTCTCACCTTCCATAATGAAAAATGTGTTGGATTTGGTACACTCAGATCTATGTGGATCAATGCTAAATTCACTAAGTAGTGCTCAATACTTTGTGAACTTCATTGATGACCATTCTAGAAAGACGTGAGTATACACCTTGAAGACTAAAGATAAAGTGCTAGATGTTTTCAAGCAATTTCATTCCTCAGTTGAAAGACAAACTAGAAAGAAGTTGAAATGCATTCGAATAGACAATGGTGGAGAGTACATTGGACCATTTGACGTCTATTGCAAAGAGCATGATATTCGACATCAGACTACTCCTCCTAAGAAACCGCAGTTGAATGGTTTAGTTGAGAGGATGAACAAGACTTTGATGAAGAGAGTTAGATGCCTACTCTCACATGCAAAGTTGCCTAAGACATTTTTGGGGTGAGGCTGTATTTACAGTAGTTCATATATTAAATCGCTCACCATATATCCCTTTACAGTCTGATGTTCTGGAGAAAGTATGGTCAGGAAAGGATATTTCCTATGATCATCTAAAGGTATTTGATTGCAAAGCCTATGCCTATATCCATAAAGATGAGAGATTCAAGCTTGACTTCAAGACTCTCCAATGTATATTTATTGGTTATGTAGAAGATCAATTCGGATATTGTTTTTATAATCCCATCCAAAAGAAGTTGATTTGGAGTCGTGATGCTATATTTATCGAAGATCAAACCATTGAAGATCTTGATAAAGTGAAAAAGGATGTTCCAAGAACTAATGGTGACCCGATGGTCTTAGAGTTAATTCCTCCAAAAACTGTGCCAAGACAATTTGGAGATGAAATTGAAAATCACCAGCTGAACGTATCTGATGATTATGCTCCTATTCAAAATCAATCAGATGAAGATTATGATGAAGATGATGTCCAAAATCAACCACCAGTACCAAAGACTGCTAAGGTTTCAATAAGAAGATCTACGCATTGTTTTAAATTTCATACCGTACCAGTTGTAAGAAATTTCATTTAAAAATATCGGCCGTAAATACCGGTTGGTACTAGCCGGTATTCAAAATATCTGTCGAATACCGGCCAACACTGTAAATTTTAAAAAATAGAAGGTTTTTTCCAAAAATTTTCAAAAACTTTTCCCTCCCTCTTCAAACATTTTTTAATCAACTATTTAATTGAATTTTTATTATGATTTTTAATTTTAATTTAAAATAAAATAAATATTTTTATTACTCATAATAATTATACATTAAATAAAACTTTAAAATAATTTTTTATTTTAATATTTTATATAATAATTATTAATAAAGTATTAATAAAAATTATTTTATTTTAAAATAAATAATTTAAAATTTATTATTTATAAAATGATATTTATTTTTAAATATATTGTAATTATTAAATCAAATTTTATTTAAAATTGATATATTTTAAAAATGTAATAATTAATTTTATAAATTTAATTTAAATTAAGTTATTTACAATTTTATTAGTAATTAATTTTAATTAATTAAATATGTAATATTAAATTAAAATTGTTTAAATTCTTATTAATAATTAATATATTAAATAATTAAATAATATATTTAATTAAAATTAAATAATATATGTTTTTTTAGGTTTAATTTTTAATTGGTTGTTTTCTTATCGTAAATTCTTGTTGCAAATTGCAATAACTAGCTAGAAAATTAAGGATGTTTATTGTTCTTTTTATTTGATGTTTTAATGTAATTATTATTTATTATATAATAAAATTGTAATATTTGAAATATTTTGTATTGTTCTTAAATTTATTCTTGTATGGTGATAATTGTCTTTTTTCATATTAATTGTGGTTATTATTTATACGTGAAATATATGAAAATTATTTTTATTTCATATTAATTGTGGTTATTATTTATTATTATGATTTTTGAAAACATGGTTAATGTAAACTTATAAACTATACAGTATAACCATACAATATGACAATGAACTATTTTGCAATTTCTAAACAAATTTAGAGATTATTTTATAAATTTAAAAATTACCCGAAACGGTACCCGATATTGACCGGTATAGGTATAGTACCGTACCAAAGTTCAATTCAGTACCAAGTCTGGTGCGGTATTCGTAACATTAGATCTACGCGAGTAAGACAAACTACTATTAGATATTTCAGTGATCAGTATATGTTACTTACTGATGGGGGAGAACTTGAGAATTTTCAAGAGGCTATAGTAGATGAATATAAGATGAAATGGTTTGAAGTCATGCAAGATGAGATGAGGTCCTTGTATGAGAATAAAACTTTTAAGCTGGTGAAGTTGCCAAAAGGCAAGAAAGTTTTGAAAAATAAGTGGGTATTCAAGATTAAGCATGATGAACACAATTCTCATCCAAGATTCAAAGCTAGAATGGTTGTTAAAAGATTCAACCAAAGAAAAGGTATTGATTTAGACGAGATGTTTTCACTAGTTGTGAAAATGACATTCATCCGTACAGTGCTCGGTTTAGCAACAAGTCTAGACTTAGAAATCGAGCAATTAGATGTCAAGATAACTTTTCTTAATGGAGATTTGGAAGAAGAGATATATATGGGGCAGCCGGAGGGTTTTAAGGAAAACAGGAAAAAGGACTATGTGTATATATTGATAAAAAGCCTTTATGGTTTAAAACAGGCACCAAGACAGTGTAAGAAGTTTGAAACAGTTATGGGGGAGTAAGGCTATAAGAAGACTACTTTAGATCACTGTGTTTTTGTACAGAAATTATCTGGTGATGATTTCATTATCCTTTTACTTTATGTTGATGATATATTGATTGTTGGCCAAAATATCAATAGTATTAATAGTTTGAAGAAGCAGTTAAGCAATTCTTTTGCCATGACAGACTTGGGGCCAGCAAAATAGATTCTTGGCATGACAATTATTAGAGACAGGAACGTTAAGAAATTATGGTTATCATAAGAGAAGTACATTGAGAAAGTACTTCAAAGGTTCAACATGGATAAAGCTAAAGTGGTTAGTTGTCCTCTTGCTAATCACTCTAGGTTGAGTACTAAACAATGCCCTTCGATGGATGAAGAGAAGGAAGAGATGATGAAAGTCTCTATGCTTATGCAATTGGAAGTTTGATGTACGTCATGGTATGTACACGGCTAGATATTACTCACACAGTTGGAGAAGTGAGTAGGTTCCTTTCAAATCATGGTAAGAAATATTGGGATACTATGAAGCAGATTGTCAAATATCTACGTGGTACTTCCAAAATATACTTATGTTTTGGAACTACCAACTTGTGTTAGTTGGCTACATAGATGTAGACATGGGCAGTGATGTTAACTCAAGAAAGTCTATTTCAGGTTATCTAATTATCTTTTTAGGGGGAGCCATGTCATGACAATTAAAATTGCAAAAATATATTGCTCTATCCACCATTGAAGTGGAATTTATTGCTGCCATTAAAGCATGCAAGGAGCTCCTATAGATGAAGAAGTTCTTAGATGAACTTGATTTTCAGCAGGATAGATATCAACTGTTTTATGACAGTTAGAGTGCTATTCACCTTAGGAAAAATTCCTCATTTCATTCAAAATCAAAGCATATTGATGTAAGATATCACTAAATCAGAGAGGTGTTAGAAAAGAAGCTATTACAACTTGAGAAGATTTATACAGAAAAGAATGAATCAGATATGACAACCAAAGTTCTACCTAGGAAAAAGTTTGAGTTTTGTCGATCATTTTCAGGAATGATAGTAAATACCATGTAGTCGGTAGGGGGAGACTTATAAGGCGGTACCGATATATATTGTACCGTCATTCTAGATGTATTTATAAAAAAAAAGGAGTAGTAAAAATAAAGTTGACAACAACTTGCATAGCAAGCTGTCACTCGGTGGAGAGTCTTCCTCTCTTAATACATATGCACATCAAACATGTATGAGATGTGTGGTGATTTTGAGAGTGAATTTTAAAGAGTTATTTTGTGTGAGAGAGTGATTTCTGAGTATTTTTAGGAAACATTTTTTTAAAAGAATGAGTAACAAAATAGTAAATATATTATTTTAGGAATAGTAAATTTGAGAAACACTTTGTATGAGCACATTTGTATCACAATAGAAGATTTATTCGGAGTTTAGCCTGTAAACATAGTCCAAATTAAAGGTAAACTCCATTAAATTTTCTAAGTGTCATTTCCTTGCTTATTTTACTTGTAAGTTTTAATTCGCAATTTTTGTCAGTGCCGTAACAAGATTGCCTTCTGGACTAATGATCAGGTATGGAAAGGTAGACAAGAGCTCTAAACCATGCAAGAAACATGGAACACGCCAATTGTCTCATCGTCAACTTCAATCTCAGAGCTAGAAGACTAGAACCTAACGCAATTAGCTCCTCCAAGGACTGTGATGCACCCGCAATGAACACTTTGGAACAATACTTAATCTCGAGGGTCGAATGCCTTTGAGGTCTAACAGAACCGGACATGATAAAATCATAAAAACTGGTTGATGATCAACCTGGAGAATCAGAAGCTTTCCTGTGTTTTGGAAGCGAGGGAAATCTGTGTGAGACATGAACATGATAGAGAGAAACTGCAAATGCACCTGAGCGAAGTGGGCATAGGCTCTTGCGGGTTTTATGCAGATGGGTTCATGCAGAAGACGAGAAACAAGGGTATGGTTCCCGGGTGCTACTGGACCTGTACAGGGTTTAAACAAAAACTTTCTAAAATAAAATTAACTTTATTTATTAAAATATTAATCATAATTTATAAGAAAATTAACTTAGATAGCTAATTCTAAAAATTTATAATTTTGATAATTTCTAAATAATATAATAATAAGAAAATAATATCATTTAAAATAAATATTAGATAATAATAATAATACATTAAAATATTTATGAGTTGTTTATAAATATTTAGTTGGACCTTTTTATATAATTTAAACCTTATCTAAATCATATCAAACTCTTTACATAAAATCATATTGAAAAATCTAAAATTCCACTAGTTTAAGATTTACATAGAATAATTTGAGAAACTTAAAAAAATTTCAACAATCAAAAGTACTATTATAATAATATCATTATTTTAATATTTATTTATACTTCAATATTATTAATTTAATACCTAAAATATAAAAATAATATTAAAGATAATAATAAAAACATAATTACAACTTTTGTGAATTATTAAAATGTAAATAGTATTTTTAATCAATTCTTAAACAAATCGTTTTTTATACAATGTTAGCATATGATACAAATTGTGTGTGTGTTACTTTACGTAAACTAATGTTTTAAAAATTGTATCAAATGTTAAATATGTAAAATAAGAGATTTAAAGTTTAAAAAATTAAATTGTGATTAGAACATCATAAAACAGACTAAATATTAAATAAAATTAAATAATTGGAAATACAATTAAAAAAGATATTGTCCTTAATTATAAAAGAATTTGAAATTTAATTGAAAAATATTGATAAATAAAAATCGATTAATTTATTTTAGTTTATAAAAAATTATTAATTTTTAAAATTTAGGTGATTAATTATAAATCGTTTATAGTATAAATTAATTTAAATAAATTGTAACCATTAGCAAGAAGCGCCTGTAGCTCAGTGGATAGAGCGTCTGTTTCCTAAGCAGAAGGTCGAAGGTTCGACCCCTTCCTGGCGCGAGTATTTAATTTTTTGTTTAAATTATTGATCTCCGATTTAGAATCGACGGTACGGATGAGCTTGTCAATGATTGTCAGTGCAGTTTTTACACTCTCCCACACTCGATTAGACCTCCAAAACCCAAACACATAGGCAGTATTCGTCAATTCCAAGTCCCACGCGCCTCCGTCAGAATATTCAACAAGACCTAAAAAGCCAAAACGCAGCAATGTCTCTGCTCGGCGACGACGGCCGGGGTTTCGAACTCGCCAGAAAACTTGAATCCCTAGGAGTGTGGCGGTCGTGGCTGGGAGAGTCTCTCTATACGACCTTCGTCCACTCTCTCTCCTCTCCCTCCTCGTGGGACTCTTTCATGAGCTCCAAGTCCCAGATCCACCTTCAGCTCCGTGCCCGCGCTCTCCTGTTCGACAAAGCATCTGTCTCTCTTTTTCTCCACTCCAATTCCCTCTCCAACTCCAATTCAAACTCTTCTACTAGTACTACTACTACTTCTGGCGTCGTTTCAAAGCTCAACCCCAATTGTATGTTTCGATAATCACTTGGTCCGATGTGACGGTCACTGTTGGTTATACTGATTTTCCTTTTTATTTGTTTGAATATTGCAGATTTGCAGTTGCACGGCGACGACGTGTACTTCACGCTCGAGGGCGGGGATAGCCGGAGAGAAGGAGGTGCAGCTGCGCCCAACGCTACGTCGTTGATGGTAACGGTGTCGTTTTTTTGATACTAACAATGGAAATTGGAGCCGAGTTGTTGCTTATAATGCTTTTTGTAGTGAAGTTTTTGCCAATTTTATTTGCTTTGTTTTTTGTAAAGCTTATGTGCGTGAAAATATGCGTAATCTTAAGATTTGAAGTATACATGCTAAGCGCTAGCATCCTGTTGATTGTGTTGATTGGTTCTGTTAGGTGCTTAACAGTTTTAATATCTTGATGCATGTGGGAACTCATCTAAGGCAAAAAACCTTTATCACCTTACCAGTGTTTTCGTTTTATGTTTTGTGTCTGTTGCTTTGCTGATAGTGTAAATTGATTTGCAGACCCATTCTAAGTCTACATTCATTGGATCAAGATTCACTGAATCTGAAGCAGACAAGTTGTCCCAGAGATTTAGGAACGAGGAATTGCCAGAAACATGGTATAATCAGTTTATAGAGAAATATAAAGTCAGTAAACCATATAAGTTGTCTCTGGGGGACCGAGATTCTGAGAAACGATTGCCTGAGGAAATGGCTAATTATCTTAGGCTTCTTGAAAGGCATAAAAGAAGACGTGTTGCATTTAGGCAGGATCAGCAAGCAGTTTCTGGAAGTTCTGCCATGGAATCCAACGCCTGTAACTCAATTGATGAAGATGTTTCTTTCCTCCCGGAAACAATGTTCATTTCAAACTGTGTGCCTGACAGTGCATTCCCACCAATAGTGAGAGAGCAATCTAATCAGAAGATGGAGTTCCGTGGAGTTCTTGATATGCTACCTCAGACTCGGAACACTGTAGTGATAGAAAGGCTTGGTATTAGTGTCGAACAGGGAGGAAGTGTATACCGTGGTAAAAGTTCATCTGAAGGAAATAGGAAACATCTCGGTGAAGAGCAAGTGTTACTTATGTCAAAACAGGTTATCGCCCGCATGTTGAATCGAGTGGGTTTTGATAGTGCAACAGAAGTTCCAGTGGAAGTCTTCTCCCAATTGCTCAGTTGTCATATTTGTAAGCTTGGAAGAATCTTGAAAATTCTCTCAGATAGTTACAGAAAGCAGTGTTCAGCGTTTGAACTACTCAAGATGTTTCTTCAAACGGTGGGGCACAGGTTAGTTTGAAATTTTTGTTCGATCAATTTCTTTTGGGAGTTTTGTTCTGTCATCAGCTAAGTTCATGTTCTGTATCTTAATATTCTATTATCAAGGCAATTTCTGGAAATACTCTAGGAAATAAAAAATCAGTAGGTGATACCTTGAGTTTTTCTTTGCTGCTTGCAACTTTGTTGAGTGTCAAAAGTTGGTTACCAGTTTTTATGGACTGTAGTCAAATTGATGCTGATTTCTGAAATTGGTTTTGGTTGTTGACAGCATATGATCTAAGTCTGTAATTTATGGGTGTGAAATGTGAATCTAGCATGACTTAAGGCACTATGCACCTTAAGATGATCTTTGGCTTTAAAAACAATTTAATAGCTTTAAAAATACCAACAATGCTTGTGCTTGATAAGCCATGAAACTCTTAATAAGGAGATTCATAGACCTCCTTTTGGTGAATTGTTGTATGGAGTCAAACTTTATGACTTGAAGCAACTTATTGTTCTGCCATCTAACTTGATCCATGATGCTCCAGATGGATTAGTATATCGAAGATTCCCTTGTGACAATCAGCTATAACAGCCCAAATTATATCATAATTTAGAATGCCAGCCTCAGTTTCATTTCGATGTGAAATTATATGATCAATATGCAAATTCTGGCAGAAAGGAAGTGTATCCAATGTAGGATGAACACAAACCGTTTACTTTGACGAAGAGTGGGTCTTTGAAAAGAAGATTATACTTTTATTGTATGGTTGCACTAGATATTATTCTTGTTTTTCATTTCTAGATATACGTTGGCCTTTGTCATGGAATCTTAATTGCATTGGTTAAGAAGGGTTAACTGTGCTATTTTTTTTTTTTTATTATTGTTGTTTCACAACATTTAATTTGCTTCCTGTTACTCATACTGAAGGGATATTTATTGGAATAAATTCACTTATCTCCTCCTGTATTCTTTTTGTTTTGATGTTAGTCTTCTGTTATGCCCATTATCTAACAAGCTGCTCTTCTTGTTCCTAGTAATGTTATGAATTTGATGGAACTTGTCAAGGATGGCACCAGGACAGTTGTTCAACCAACTCAGCAGCTGCCGTCGCTTCATGGAATTCAGTCACAGTTTCAGACTCAACACCAGAATGCCCTCCGACTACCCCAGCAGGTATGAAATGTTTTACCGTATGCTGAGTCCTATTCTTTTCTAGCGGATCACAGGAATTCACTTTCTTTTCATGGATCATGGTTCGGGAATTGTTGGGGGTCTAACACTGGTTATGCGCTGCCAGTTGCATGTTGGACCTCTTTCTGGCATGCATCTTTATCATGTCAATCTTCTAGCGTATGAAGGATAGAACACTTATCTTCTAGTCAATAAGCTTCCTTCTAAATGCTAAAGAATATCATAGCTGATTAACTGCTCGCACATCACTTTTTTCTTTCAATGGTGATGCTTATTGTGATAGAGGGAGTGTTATACCAGAAGGGTTTTGGACTTCTGCCTTGATTAGGGTTTGGGGATTTGCTATGCATAGTGATATTTGGCCACTAAATCTTATTTCTAGACAATTAGCATGTGCTTAACAGTTTGAACGAAAGCATTAAGATATCTATGATTTCAGCAATTTAATGTACTGTGATCAGTAACCAATCTTCTGACCACGATAGCATCTAATGTTGACCTGTGCTTATAATCGCTTTGTGGTAATTCTTCTGTGGTTCCATGGTGAAGATACAGCTTCCAAGGCAAATGCATCCCCAAATGCAGCAGATGATGGCTCATTCCCAGAATTTGGCATTTCAGCAGCAGCAGTTGGAGAGAATGCGTAGGCGGCAGCCACCCACGCCTACGCCTCGCCCGGGTATGGATATGGATAAAGACAGACCATTGGTACAAGTAAAAGTTGAAAATCCGCCAGAACTGCCCATGGATAACAACGCCTTCAATTCTATCAGACAGATGCAATTCCGACAGCAACAGATAGCTGCCATGACAAATCTCCATGCTCAAGCTGGCAATCAGCTTAGGCAGGTAGCATCAATGCAAGTTCCGCAAGTGCAGTCAACGTAAGTAAATTTTACAAGGTAGCTTCCATCCTCATTAGAAGTACTCCTCTTAAAGAATCTCTTTATGCATTCAGGAACATGGGAATTGTTAGGGCTCCACCTGTGAAGGTTGAAGGTTTCTCCGAGTTGATGGGTGGGGATTCTAACTCTACATTCAAGCATGATTCAGAGGAAAATAGGCTAACATCACCAAAGTGAATAGGCTCAAGAATTTTGTTGTTGGTACAAGGTCTACACTTATGGCTGAAGCTACTCTTGACATCGGTAGTTTCTCCATCTTCCTTTCAACCTTCACTAAGTTCAACGAATTGCTTAAATTGTATATATGTTGTAACTAACTTACGTCCAAAGAATTCTGTATAGTTTGGACTGAAATCTCTAATTCCATAGCTGGACAACTGACATAAATTAGTATAGTTAAAATTATGAGTTAATTAGACTGACTTTCGTGTGATTTAACCGCTTTTATAATATTACAGAGGTCAATGATCATTTTTAAAATAACATATTTAAATAAAATTATCAAATTATAAGGAATTTAATGTAATTTAAAGTGTCCAATCAAGAAACTAATTTCTTCACTACAAATATTATTTTGGTAAGAAACTACTTCTGCGGTAGAAATTTTACTTTTTATAAATAATCTTTACTATAAATATTATTTTTCATTATACTCTTAATTAATATAATTAATAATATATTTTTATGAAATATTTTATTCATTAAATTTATTTTTAAATATATTTTTATTTTAATTTAATATTTTATTATTTATAATTTTAAACTTATATGATTAATATTTTAAATTATTTATACAACAATTTTATCAAAATCAATGAATTTTTTGTCATTTTATTTATTTTTAGAAACCGTAACTGCATTTATTAAATACTTATTTTCATGTTTCATCGGCTGTTAAAATGAAAATGTCATATACATTCAGTTGGTTGATAAGACACATCTAATGTATATAGTACACATGCTAATCAATGCCCAGGAATTGACCACACGTGATAATCAATGCATTGGTTGAAACCGAACATTTAATGGGATAATTTGATTTTTCTTTTTTTTGTCAAGGACAAGTTTGTGGGCCCCAAACCTTCCATTAAACCTTTGCACCGCCTTAAAATCTGTACGAAAGATAGAAGATAATTTTTTTAATATAATTTTCCTTGATAACTCAAGACACAAGAGATCAATTTTTTTTAGTCCACAGTTATTTTAGGAGACTCTTAATTATAAAAAGATATTTTTAAATTATTTACACTCAAACTAATTTTTATATTCATTGAATTAATCTATAAAAAATAAAATATTGGCTAAATAAAATTTTCTATTTTTAAAACTTAACCTCAATATCTCTAATTAAAGAATAAAAGTACGGAAGTACTTACACCAAATATGATTGCACCAAAATTGAGCCACAAGAGATCAATTTTGATATTAGATTCATAGGAAAGTTATTATTTTGTCAATCTCTGTCGCAAGTACAGATCTGCTATGACCAATATTTCATGGATCAAATCCTCTCTCCGAATAACCTGTGTCAACTCCATTCCAAGCATCTCATCCACACAAATCCAAACAGGGCTGGAATCTCGTTCCAATAATTCATCAATTCATTCAGAGGCTCTTCCACTTGCTTTCACAGTAATCATGAAACGATTCAGTGTATGGTACGAGTCCTATTTTTCTATATTAAGAGCTTGAAGTTCCCTTCGAGTTCCAGCGAAAGGTTCCTTCTGGTTAGTCTCTTTGAAACATTTGCAGGTTCAGTCCCCCATGGCTAAAGATGATAGTAAGCTTCACATAGCTATGTTTCCATGGCTAGCCTTGGGTCATATGAACCCATTCTTAGAGCTTGCCAAGCTCATTGCTCAAAAGGGTCACATGGTTTCTTTCATATCAACCCCAAGAAACATTGATCGCCTCCCAAAACTCCCTCCTGATCTATGTTCTCTCATTTCTTTTGTCAGACTTCCACTACCCTACCTCGAAAACCTCCCACAAGAAGCAGAGGCCACCACGGATTTGCCCGTAGAACACATTTGGTACCTTAAAAAAGCTTATGATCTTCTACAGGAACCCTTGTCCTCCTTCCTTCAATCCTGTGTCCCAGATTGTGTTCTTTATGATTTCGCTGCTTACTGGGTACCATGTATAGCCCGAAAGCTCAACATCCCCAGTGTATATTTCAGCATATTCATCGCTTCTGTCAACTGCTATATCAGTCCGGCCTCAGGAGATGAAGATTATCGACGTGAAGTTGAAGACTACACTGTGACTCCCAAATGGGTTCCATTTCCTTCCACAGTTGCATACCGCTTTTTCGAGGTTTCAAAGGTCTTCTCAGCAATCACTGGTAATGAATCCAACATTTCTGATTTTTACCGTTTTCGTGAAGCCATGAGACGTTGTGACCTAATAGCAGTAAGAAGCTGCCCGGAGATTGAACCACAATGGCTAGAACTCTTGGAACAACTTCACCAAAAGCCAGTTTTTCCCGTCGGTGTACTCCCACCATCAACGTCCTACACTGACGACAGTTCTGCTTCTTGGCCATCGATAAAAGATTGGCTCGATAAAAGAGATAAGGGTTCTGTAATATACATAGCCTTTGGCAGCGAAGCGAAACCCAGTCAACAAGAACTTGACGCAATAGCTATGGGGCTGGAACTATCAGAAATGGCATTCTTTTGGGTGCTAAGAAAGCGCCGAGGCTTAGTAGATGCAGAGTTGGTTGAACTCCCTCAAGGGTTTGAGGAACGAACCAAAGGGCGTGGTGTGGTTTGCACCAACTGGGCACCTCAGCTGAAGATCCTGGCTCATGATTCCATCGGAGGGTTCTTGACTCACGGTGGTTGGAGCTCTGTGGTGGAGGCGCTCCAGTTCTCTAAACCTCTGATAATACTAACATGTTTTGCAGATCAGGGAATAAACGCCAAGCTGTTTCAGGAGAAAATGATAGGGTATGTGATACCGAGAAATGAAGAAGACGGGTCGTTTACGAGTAACTCGGTAGCTGAATCGCTTAGAATGGTGGTTGTGGAGGAAGCAGGAAAGGTTTATAGAGACAAAGCTATGGAGATGAGAGGGTTGCTTGAAGACAAAAGAAGACAGGACTGGTACATAAACAAGTTACTTCGTTACCTTAAGCTTCTTAAGAATGGGAATTAAGGAGAAAGTTTGGAATTAGGTTTGCGATTTGCAACTTTGGATTTCTAGTAATAAACTTGTGATTTTGTTGATTGGCTATTATCATCCACACATTATAGGATGTCCCGTCAGTTAGGTGGTCCATTATCGTAAAGAAATTGAATGTTTCAAACACCTCATGCTTATGATTAGGTATGAGTCATTATATACAATTACAGGGGTTTGGTCAACTGAAATCGTCATTTTATTTTTATCTATTTTTTTGTAATAAATTATTTCTTTATTTAATTAAAGAAAATATACAAAATATATAATTAAAGAGTTTATTTATTTCTAGAGTTTGGAAAATAAGTAAATTCATCCATTTCCCTATTTTTATCTATTCTAAGTAAGTCGAGAATAAAAATGAGGATATGTTAGACAAAAATATTCTTAAAGACTCCACAAAATTATTTAGCTATAATAATAATAATGTTAATAGGGACTAACTGGTATTTTAATCTTTTTATTAATTATTCCTTTATCATTCAAAATTTATGTAATCAAACTAAACATTCATATTATATCATCATTAAAAAATTTTATAAATAAATCAAACTAAATAATGCATATTTTATTATATTCTTAAAGAATCATCATTCTATTCTTTATTTGTTCTTGCATGTGAACCAAATAACTTGTTGAAACCAAAATGATCATTATTCTCATAAAGTTAATTAAAAGTTGATATATTGTAAAGATTGAAAAAAATTATCCTTCTCTCTTGAATAAATTAAAATTTAATTAAAGAATAAGATTATTAAATAAAAATTAATTAGTTTAATTTATTTTCTAAAAATTAATTGATTGATAAAAACTTATTGGTTAATTAAAATAATTCATTTTAAATAAAAATTATCATTATAAAATAAATTAAAAATTAATCGATTTAAAAATTTTATAAGTTAATCTGTCAAATTAATTTAATTTTTTATAATACTACTTAGCTATATAATTAGAGTAGATCTTGGTTATTTTAAAAACCAAATTTATTTGATCGATTTAACAGTAAAAATTTTGAGTTGGTGAATTTTTTGTTTTTTAGTTTTTCGGTTTGATTTAGTTTAATAATTTTTGTTGTTAAAAATTGATCAGTTTATTAATTAATCAATTAGTTTTCGGAAACAAATTTTTATAAACTAAAATAAAATGATTAGTTTTTATTTAACATTCTTTTTAATTAAAATTTCAATTTTTATGGGTAAAAATACTCTTTTATTATTTTTAAATTTTATTTAAATTTTAATTAATTTTATGATAGTATAATATTTATTAAAAATTTTAAATTTTAAAAAATTCTTATCAATTTAATTTTAATCTAATTTTAAAAATATCATATCGTATCTTGACGTGGATCTTTTCACATGAGCAACTTCACAGGACCAAACTCAGGGACCGCTGAGGTTGGGGTTCCTGACGTGAATCATGGCAGGCAGGGACTCAGAGTTGTAGGGCCGTAGGGGTGTGTGAGTCTTTATCAAACGCTGGAAATAATATCCTCTTGTCCCAAATCAAATCTTCTGTGCCATTTTTTCACGTAAATAAATGGTTGCGATAAAATAATACAAAATTAAAGTAAAAGAAATAGTACCTAGAATTTTTTATCCTAATTATTTATTTATGTGAGTCCTACATAAATTGATGGGTGAAATAAAATGATACAAAATTGGAGCAGAAAAAATGGCACAAAAGATCAAGTCCTCTTATTTCCATGAGCGTCTCAATAGTACCCGTAACTTAATGGCATGGAGCCAAGATATCCGTGGTGTAGAATGAAATGGATCACTCCTGTGAAACGGGATGAAATCTTTCATAATCAATAGTTTATACTAATTCTATTTTACGCGATTTTATTTGTATATTTATTTAAATTTTATATATTTATATGAATAAAATCACATAAATTAGAGTTTATATAAGTTAGTGGGTATAGATAATTTTGTTTCTTATCAAACATGCATCTAAGGTAGTGTTATTGTCTTATGCAAATTCGATTTCAGGATTTTCATAAGTTTGATTCAATTCAAAATTTTATTAAATTTTAATTTTATTTTATATATTAAATTTTAAATCAAAATCAAGCCAATTTAAAAATAACATCATATCACTTAAAAATTTCAATTAGACCCTCTAACTCAAATTTAAAATTGTCAAAAAAATTAAAATTCGATCTAAAATTCAGTCAATTTGACTAGATTCAATTGATTTAAAGCTTTTTTTAAATAAATATTGAATTAACTATAAACAAAAACTCATACAATATTACAATGAGTAATTAAGACAAAAACTGTACATACATGTAAAATAGATTAAGAAAATTAGCTATTATGACAACATGACAAACCACCTTAATATTCCAACTACTTTTCATGTCAAAGAGAGAGAGGGTATATTTTAGAATTTTGACAATTAAGGTTGATCTAATTCCATTAATAATCCTTATCAACTTTGTGGTGTTTCCCTTCTTCGAAGTTTGTAAACCTACTAGAGTTTCGCTCCTTCCAATTACAGTAAATGATAATGGTAAATGCAACTTTGAATAGAATGATAAAAAGGCTCAGTTTGATTGGATGTTAATTAATGGAATAGAATGAAATGTAACGGAATAGAACGGTTTATAATGGAATGTAATACAGTGAAACGTTGTTTGGGAGAGGTGGAAGGGTTCATAATGTAATATAGTGAAATATTATTTGGAAGATAAATGGAATGTAATGAAATGTCTAATAAATGACTATTATACCCCTTATATTAAAATGATTATTGCAGGAGGTTTATTATTTTATTATTAATTATATACAAGTTATTATTAATTATATAAAAATATTATTATTAATTATTTAATAAATTTTATTTCATTAAATTTTATTTTATTCTATTCAATGTGATTTATATTTAAAAATAATTTATTTATATTTTTATTTATATAGAAATATATACAAACAATTAATGAATAATTGTTTATATATTTTCTATTTTCAATAATAAAAATTTTATTATATTTTATTATTTTATTATTAATTACATACAATTTATTATTAATTATATAAAAATTATTATTATTAGTTATTTAATATATTTTATTTTATTTTATTCTATTCTTTGTGATTTATATATAAAAATAATTTATTTATATTTTCATTTATATAGAAATATATACAAACAATTAAAGAATAATTTTTATATATTTTCTATTTTTCATTAATTAAAAATTTTATTTTATTATTAATAATATAAAATAATATTATTAATTATTTAATAAAATTTATTATGTTAAATGTTATTCTATTCTATTTAATATAATATTATGATTTGGTCACAGTTGGTATTACGAAAAATTATTGAGGGTATATTAGGTAGTATGTATTTATTAGTTTATTTTCCATCCTAAACTCTCCAAATCGGAGGTTTCTTATTTTCACTGTTTAGAATAGAATGGGACGTAACATGAAACCCTCCGCTTCCTTCAGATCCCATTTCATTCCATTATAAAACTTCCATCCAAACGATAGAAGTGTGTTACGCTCCATTTCGTTCCATCCTCAACCCCTCAACCAAACAAAGCCTTAGGTAATCCGTTACGTATTGGCAGTTCATCTAGCAAACTTGTCTTCCATACTAAATCTAGTGACTCATTCACTGTATCCTCTACAAGTTTAGCTGCAGCGAAAAAGTTGTTGCAAGAGGGTGTGAAAAACCCTATACTTGAGGGAAGCACTATTACTGTTTCAATTGGTGCCTTCGAACGTGCAAGGACCCTTCTCGAGAATCCAGATATTAGGGACTCATTTACCTTTACTGACTCTCATGTCACTTGGAATCTAAAAAAATAATTATATCATTGTCATTTATCAATGCAATCAACTAGACTCAACTTTAAAGTTGATTTATTGTTGTATTTGTAAGAATTTGTCAAACAACCTCTCTACTAGTTAGGGGTCAAGCTGCGTACTATTAAGTGTGGACTGGTATTGTTCTTGTTCTATGACTATAATGAATTGTGAAACTTCTAATTCAAAATTTGTACTA
>JANZXP010000194.1:30432784-30448440 GCA_027576715.1 Erythroxylum flavicans | reverse complement strand
GGCACGCGTGCCTAATGGAAGAATGCTTTGTAACAGTATATGACAATCATGAGACTTAAGTCCAGTAATCTTCCTTTCATCAACATTAACACATCTAGATATATTAGATGCGTAACCATCTAGAAACTTCACCTGCTTTACAAACTCGCAAAACTCTTCTTCTCATTGGAAGACATTGTATAATATACTGGAGGTTTTGCCACAATAGTTCCAACAGCTGCTCTTTTCAAGTGTAATTCCTTTCAAATGTTCATATCTTCTAAATCAAACCGAGCCTTGATTGTATCTTTGGTTTTACCTTCAACATTCATCAAAGTACCAAGGGTATTGTAATAAATATTCTTTTCTATATGCATGACATCAAGGTTATGCCTCAATCTTAACTTATGCTAATATGTTATATCAAAAAGAATGCTTTTTTTAATTCCAATTCAACTCTCCTTCCAATCTCGTTCCTCTTATTGCTAGGGTGCTTTCCAAAACATATATTCTGCACATGATATAATTGTTCTACCACATCATCTCTATCTAGTAAGTTAGGTATAGGCTGATGATCACTCTTGCCATCAAACTTCTTGCTTTTTCTTCACGGATGATTATAAAGAAGAAAACACCAATGGCCTAAGTAACCAATCTTACTTCTTAACGTACAAGAATGAGTGTGCTTGTTACAAATAGGGCATGCCTTATAGCCTTTAGTGATCCACCCAGAAATAGTACCGTAGGCTAGAAAGTCGTTGATAGTCCATATTAATGCTACATGCATTTGAAAATTTTCTCCTTTTGAAGCATAAAAAACATCAAAACCATCTTCCCATAACTCATTTAACTTATCTACTAGTGGTCTCATATAGACGTCAATGTCTCTACCCACCGCTTTTGGACCTGGAATAAACAATGATAGCATAAAAAATGACTCATCCATACACATCCAAGGGAGTAAATTGTATGCTAAGAGAACAACAGGCCACACGCTATATGAAAGTGACAAATTGCCATGTGGATTGAATCCATCTGTTGCTAAGCTTAGTCTAAAATTACGTGGTTCTCTAGCAAACTCAGGATAAAGCTCATCAAAGCTCTTCCAAGCTTCTCCATCAAAAGGATGAACCATAGTATTATTATCACTTTTAGGCCTATAATTATGCCACGTCATTTGTTTAGCAGTCTTACTTGATATAAATAATCATTGTAATCTAGACGTTAAGGGAAAGTACCACAAAACTTTATAAGTTATCTTCTTACCCCTGCCATCTTGATGTTCCACAATGGGGACAACTTTCCAAGTCCCTATACTTTCCAAAATAGGGAACAATCATACTTACATGCATGTATCAACACATAACCCAAACCTAGGCTCCGTAGAAATTGATTTGCTTCATAATAAGACTTCAGCAAAGATTTACAATTGGGTAATACATCCCTTAGCAAAGCAAGTAACATGTCAAATGACTTATTACTCCACTTTTTATATACTTTCAAGTGAAGCAACTTTATTAAAAATGATAACTTTGAAAAGTTTGTACGTCTGGGGTACAAATCTTCAGTTGCTTTATTTAACAATTCATGAAAGGCACCAATAATAGAATCTCCGACACCTATAGGAGAACTCCTTCCATCCTGATCAATTAGACAATCATTTAAGAAAGAAGTCTCATCATGAAGCAAATCTTGCATGCCATCATCATCCTCATCACCATCACCTTCAGTAATATCTTTGCTCGTCCCATCAGTGCCTACATTTGTAGCGTCAACCCTTTCTTCCTTAGAGATAAATCTATTTTCTGGCAGTTCACCCTGTAAAACCTAGCGGGTGTATGATTGATCCATCCCAAATTGCATTAAATGGTTAAAAACATTCATCTGAGACCTCATATAACAATTCATGCAATGTGGACAAGGGCATGAAATTTCATAATCTTTGCCCTTTTTTTCAGCCACAAAATTCATAAACATTCTCACTCTATCAATGTATTCATAGGAAACCCTAGCACTGTTCATCCAACTCTTATCCATAAAGCAAAAAATACCTATTAATTAAATATCAGAATGAGAACATTATGTTATGTTAGTGGCAAATCAACAAAAACTCTTACTTATATACTTAAA
This sequence comes from Erythroxylum flavicans, assembly GCA_027576715.1. Lineage (NCBI taxonomy): Eukaryota > Viridiplantae > Streptophyta > Magnoliopsida > Malpighiales > Erythroxylaceae > Erythroxylum > Erythroxylum flavicans. The sequence continues at coordinate 30,446,331 of JANZXP010000194.1, read as the reverse complement.
GACGTAGTTTGACACTTTTCATCTAAGGTCTCAATAAGCCTAGAAACATAAAATCACCTAATACACAATAGCTCTGTAATTTATACATCAACTCTTGGCAATTTATTTACTGTATTTTTTAGCTAATACTTTAGTGGAATTGCATAGAGCAAAATATGGCATCTCATAGAGCAAATCCAATAACTATAGTATGAATGCAAACAAACCAATTAATAGTCCAACAACTTGATACTTAAAAGTTAGCATACCCGCTTCTTGTTTTCCAATGGCTCCTCCAACTATCTCCTCCTCACACGTGGAAACAGTATCTGTCATAAAGCACGATAAAATAGAAATAAACTTTAGCAATTAAATGTATAAAATCTTATGAACAAATATTGTTCAATATAGTAACCACCAAGTTCACAAACTAAACAATTGATATGGTGTATCGTTGTATTTCAATCTGTGACAAATGATTTGGTGTATTTTGTAACTCTTTCTTAACTTGTATGTTTTAAGGATATATCACTGGAACTTGGAAAGCATGGGTATCTTATAAGAAATTAAGAACGATTATTCATCTGATGCTTCACTCGTTTTAGCTTTCATTCAACTTTTCTAGGATTAGAGGTTATCTTTGGATCCACTAAGAGGTGCATGGCACATCTTAGTGGGGCATTGAGTAGGGAGGAATACAAGCAGTTGGACTAATCATAGAATATGCTTTTGAATGTTCTACATATTTGCTTGGTAACAATTATTACCAAAAAATGTTAATGAGGCACATGGCATATCTGAGTGGGGGAATAGAGAGGAATACAAGCAGTTGGACTAGTACCATATGGTCAAGAATATTTGTAGGATTCTTTGTTAACAAGAGAAATTAATTTTTCAATGGTTCAACATTGGGCGATCAACAGTTCATAGACAACAATGGAGAATGTTCTCATAAATGATATTGTCTCTGAACATATTTACAGGTACTAGGAGTATGCAAAAAGTGTTAGAGTCGGAACCTTGGTATATACAAGACAAGCTCCTACATTGGGTGAAATGAAGGCCAGGATTAAGCTTAAAAGATATGAAACTTAAACAAATACATATATGGATTAGATTCTATAGCCAACCTTTTAAATATTGGATCATTACTAGGTTAATTCATTTATCTAGAACTATAGGAAAACCGTTGTGCCTAAATAAGTTATCAACCATCTTAAAAAAATTAGTTTTGTAAAAAATTATGTAGAGGTTGAGATGAACATTGAGCTATATGAGACTCTAACAATAATGAGGTTAAATGAATATGGTGAACTTTTAGAAGACTCAATTAAGGTTACTTACTAATAGACTCCTTTAAGATATAGGAATAACACCATATGGAAAGACTCTAATAGGCAGTATCAAGCATGATAATTTAAGGACTTCTTAATATTCATACTCAACCCCATTTTGCGGTTAAATCCAATAAACAATTTATTATCTTTCTAAAGAGGGAGAGAGAGCTTATAGTTGCTCCCTCAATCCAAGAGGACTTTAATTCAACTTATGGCTTAGATTGTACGCTTATAGAACTAAATATTGTTTCAATTTAGCTTAAGTTAACTAATGAGTTAGAAGGAAATGCCAAAATGTCACAAATTACTCAAGATTCCATTCCCGAAGAAATTAGAACTCATAGTAGTGGTTCACCTATCAAAGTTGTTAATGTGAATGAAAAATGGGCCCTAAGCCCTATCCTTATCTCCATTATTATTGTATGTAGGGTTATGAATTGGCCGAAGAAAAAATAGATGATCAAAGAATATCTGAGGTTATTTTTTTTCATTATAGGGCTTTTAGAGACAAAAGTCAAATCAACCAATTTTCAATAATACAAGTGGATTTTTGGCAAGGAATGAGAGGTGATTTCTAAACATCATTCATATTACAATGGAAAGACTATAGTAGGTTATGATCAAAATAAAGTCATAACACTCTAATAAATAGCCTCTGATCAATTTACTCATCTTGGAGTTTGTGCTAAACCTAAAAACTGTTGAGATTACTTTTGCTTATGTAGTGAACTATGAATTTCAAGGGATGACATGAAATCAATATGACTCTCCATTAGATAGCCTTAGTTAGTATTATGATATTTCAATTATAATTTATTTTTACAAGAGGCACAATGAGAAAGATTGAATAATAGTTGCAAAAATTGACATTAGATTTCAATGATACTATTAATTTATTAAGTAATATTCATCAACCATATTTAAAGAAAAAAACATAGTCTATAACTAAATAAAGACCTAGTAAATCAATGTAAAAGGGCAAAGATCCAAAAATTAGAAATGGACATCATAAATCCCATAATCAATGAACAGTGCTTTCTTTTAACATAATAATTCAGACAAACTTTAAATTGCTAGTAGTCCAAAACTACTAATATTGTTATAAGTCAAAATATACTAATAAAAATCTGATAAGTTAGCAACAGGAAAACAACCATAACATGGGAAGAATTATTAAGATGCACAAGAAATCCACAACAAATGCCAGAATTTTTCAAGATAAAAGTCTAACAAAAGATCAATTTCGCGGCAAAATCATCATGCAAATCAGAGGATACATCAGCATATACAAATTGGTGGGGTGGAAACAAGCTAAACTTAGCTGTCTCCACCAAGTATGCTGCTTCTGTTTTCTAGCACAAAATACATGATTATTTGGCAATTTCATTTAAGTATAACTGAAGTGATTTGTTCTCCCACTGCACTAAGATTTTTGAAAATTATAGCATTTAATCTATCAATGGTAAGTATGTACTGACATTGAGACTACCTAGAGATTTTCATACATTTGATCTTGAGAATGATTGATTGAGTAGTTTTATTTTCTCCTGGTTAATTAAGGCAAATATGAAGGTGTTTATATCTTATGAGGAAGAGTGGTATGTACTTGGAGTTCCCATTGAATGTTTACAGTATCTATAAGTCTTAGGTTAATCTTAACCTTTGTGTCATATGCTAAAAGAATCAGTTAAATTTCTAATTTGTTTATGTTTTTTCTTATTAGAAGTGCATTATGAAATATCTTATTATTCTTGTTTCCTTCTTTGAGTCATTAAACTCTAGATTCAAAGTGCAACTTTGAAATTTAAGTGCTTCAATGTTATTCTATAAAGCCTTTAAAAAAATTTCTTTAGTAGCTCAGTCTTAGGATCCTAATATATATCTTGTTAGGCTGTTTTAATCTTATTTCTTCAAATATATATAACTACTTATATGCTAGTGAATTTTCTCTTATTAAGTATTTTTAATTATTCTTCAACAAGACTAAACTTTTTCACACATTGGCGAGTATATACTCCAATTATTACTTTACTCATGCCTTTTAGTAACTACTTACTCATACCTATTTAACCCTCCAAGATAATTATTAAATCTGAATGGGCTCTTCTAGCTCTAAGTTTGGCTAAGGAATAGGTGAATGATTTGAGCATATAGTGGTATTAAAGTTTGCTTTACTATCAATGAAAGTAGATAACCTTTTAGAATTGACTAAAGCTTTATCTAACTTCATTTTAAGAAACGATCTCCACTTTACTTATTACACCATATGTAACAAAGACTATAATAGTTTAAAATTAGTGAGCCGTGTTTTGTTAATACAAATCCTTAAAACTTCATTAGTGAAATTTTTTAATCTATTATAACTTTTTTCATAATAACAGAGCCTTGGCTCATCCTATTAAGCATCAAAATGCATGGTGAAGTGGCAAGCAAATGGATTTCATACCTAGAATTGCTAAAAATGAAATGGAACATAAACCTTAAATCAAATCCACTACTCTCCTATTATTCCCTAGACAAAAAATCCTGTTTTTTTTTGCCTTCTTTTCTTTAAATATAAGAACCTAATGTTTAATAAGCTACACGAGTTGAATATGGATTCATATAGTAGGCCATATTATTATTAAATTTCTCTACAAATCTTTACTACCAGAATGGGAACTATATAGAATGTGTAATTATCATATTTCTTGATCTAAGGGGTAACATGAGAGTGTTTAGGATTGCAAAGTAAAAGCAACCACTTTAGAATACGACTGTAATATGATAATGTGTAGGTGTTATGTTAAAGGGTCCTACTCTAATTCTTCTAAATTTGTTTTAAGTCAGTTTATGTTAAAGGGTCCTGCTCTAATTCTTCTAATTCTTCTAAATGTGTAGGTGTTATGTTGAAGGTTGCTCAATGTTAACTTCTTCGTTTAAAAAATTTTCTAGGAAAAGAAATATGACATCCAATTGATTAAACCAAACAATATCATTTTGCTCCTGCAGCAGAACGTTTTAACTAAGCCTTTTACGACGTTTTCTTCAACAAAACGTCAGGATTTCTATTTAGTGACGTTTTATTTATAAAATGTTGCAAAAAGTGTCACAAATCTGTGACGTTTTCATAAAATTTCACAGAAAATTCAAACTTTTTGGTGACGTTTTAAAATGTCACGAAAAGTCTTTACAATTCGTGATGTTTTATCAATAAAACATTGCAGATTGTATTATCTTTTGTAGTGAGATCTATGCGAGTAAGACAAGCCACTACTAGATACTCCAATTATTAGTATGTGTTACTTACTAATGGAGGAGAACTTGAGAATTTTCAAGAGGTTATGATAGATGAACATAAGATGAAATGATTTGATGCCATACAAGATGAGATGAAGTCCTTACATGAGAATAAAACTTTTGAGCTAGTAAAGTTGCCAAAAGGCAAGAAAGCTTTGAAAAATAATTGAGTGTTTAAGATTAAGCATGATAAACACAAATTTCATCTAGGATTCAAAGCTAGATTGGTTGTTGAAGGATTCAACCAAATATAAGGTATTGATCTTGAAGAGAAATTTTCACTAGTTGTGAAAATGACATCTATCTATACATTGCTCAGTTTAGCAGCAAGTCTAGACTTAGAAATCAAGTAATTGGATGTCAAAATAGCTTTTCTTCATGGAGATTTAGAAGAAGAGATATATATGGAGCAGCTATAGGGTTTCAAGGAAAAAGGGAAAGAAGATTATGTGTGTAGATTGATGAAAGCCTTTATGGTTTAAAATAGGCACCGTGACAATGGTATAAGAAGTTTGAAACAGTTATAAGGTAGCAAGGCTATAAGAAGACTACTTCAGATCACTGTATTTTTATATAAAAATTCTCTGGTGATGATTTCACTATCCTTTTACTTTATTTTGATGATATGTGAATTGTTGGCCAAAATATCAACAGGATTAACAGTTTCAAGAAGCAGTTAAGCAAGTCTTTTGCCATAAAAGACTTAGGGCTAATCAAATAGATTCTTAGCATGATGATTATCAAAGACAGGGGTGCCAAAAAGTTATAATTATCACAAGAGAGGTATATTGAGAAAGTACTTCAAAGGTTCAACATGGATAAAGCTAAAACAGTTAGTTGTCCTCTTGTTAATCACTTTAGGTTGAGTACTAAGCAATGCCCTTTAATGGTTGAAGAGAAGGAAGAGAAGATGAAATCTCTTATGAATCTGCAGGTGAAAGTTTGACGTACACCATGGTATATACATAGCTAGATATTACGCACGCAGTTGAATTTGTGAGTAGGTTCCTTTCAAACCCTAGTAAGGAACATTAGGATGTTGTGAAGTGTATTCTCAGATATCTACTACTTCTAAAATATGCTTATGTTTTGGAACTACCAAGCCTGTGTTAGTTTGTTATGTAGATTCAGACATGGCCAGCAATGTTGAATCGAGAAAGTCTATTTCAGGTTACATAATTGTCTTTGCAGGGGGAGCTGTGTCATAACAATCAAAATTGTAAAAATGTGTTGCTCTATCTACCACTGAAGCAAAATTTATTACTGCAACTGAAGCATGAAAGGAGCTCCTATGGATGAAAAAGTTCTTCGATGAACTTGGTTTTCAACAGGATAGATATTAACTATTTTATGATAATCAGAGTGCTATTAACCTTAGGAAAAATTCCTCATTCCATTCGAGATCAAAGCATATTGATGTGAGATATCACTAGATCAAAAAGGTGTTAGAAAAGAAGTTATTATAGCTTGATAAGATTCATATGGATAAGAATGGATCAGATATGATGACAAAAGTTCTACCAAGGGGAAAGTTTGAGTTCTGTCGATCATCTGCAAGAATAATAGTAAACCCCACGTAGTTAGTAGGGAGAGAATTGTAAGGTGGTACCAACATACATGGTACCGCCATTCTAGATTTATCTATTAAAAATGGGAAAAAATGACAAGTTGCAGTGAACAACTTATCACAAGTTACATGCAAGCTATGACGGTGGACAACTTGCATGCAAGTTATGGTTGTGGACAGCCGCAACTTGCATATTGCAAGCTGTGTCAAAGGCAGTGGAGGGTTTATATAAAGATCGACCCTCCCTCTTTCATATGTGTGTTTTTAAAATATATGTATATGTGGTGAGGTAGAGAGACGTGTGTATAAAGTTTTGTGTGAAGAGAGTGATTTTAGGTATTTTTTAAAAAACGTTTTTCCTAAAAAGGTGAGTGACAAAATAGTGAGGATATTATCTTAGGGATCATAAATTTGGGAAACATCTTGTGTGAAAGTGCCACTATTTTGTTGTATCATTTTTACTCTCTGTACCTGCTATTTTATTAGTGGAAGATTTATTTGGAGTTTGGCCCGTAGATGTAGCCCAAATTAGAGGGTGAACTACATTGAATTTCTGTGTGTTATTTCCTTGCTTATTTTGCCTGTGGGATTTAATTCGTAATTTTTCCCAAAAGGTGGTATCAAAGCTGATGATTCATCAAGGGGTGAGTATCGAGATGGTAGTCAGATCCCGTGGTTGCCTCCCTAGGAAGAAGAGTAAAGAGACTCTTAGTGGACCCAGACCAGCAGGGTAGAAAGGCTCTTGGTGACGCCACATACTTGAGCTGTTATGAAAAAAGCAAAACGGGGATTTTACTCAAGGGGGAGCCCAAGCTCAATATGGAAGTTCACACTTAAAGGAAGATTGTTGGAACATCAAGTGTGAGTAGGAATCCTAAATTAGAAAGAGATGGAACTAGTGAAGGACACATAAGTGGAATAGACCCATAAACCTAATGTTTTGGGTTAAAGTGAGGTGTCAAAGCCCATAAGTATGTTCCTCCACTAGATCTATGATGAAGATCCCTCATGAAAGTGGGCTCCCCAGATCCAACATTATATTGATTCCTACTTCAGTGTCATTCATCATATATACGTTGCAGTTTTACATGCTGCTATTGATAGTGGTAAATTAACCCAACTGATTCGTTGCATATGTTTTGAGAATGTGGTCCACATAGAGATCGCCTAGTTTGATGAACCTGAGCACTCCAGTGGCTTCATTGGCATTAGACTCTCAGCAGATGCAGCCACAGCTTGTGCTTTAATGGGGGACACTCTAGCTCAGATGGTTTAAAATTCTTCTTCTATAATAGCAGGATTAATCATCGCCTTTTCTGCAAGTAGGCAATTGGCAAATGCTGTTGCTATTTTATTTCCTCTTATGGCACTCAATGGATTTGTTCAAATAAATTTCTTGAAAGGATTCAGTGGAAATGTAAAGGTAGAACCTGAAATTAAAATAAGTTCTTCACTATATATATTATGGGTTTTTATTCGAAAGAATTAACAGAGATAGAACACTGAATGAACGCAAATGATGTATATGTTGGACATTTTTGTCCTTTCCCATAAAGTTGGACAACATTTAATTGCATTATTTGGTTTTAAATAAATTATCAGTTAAGTTATGTAATTTGATCCAGATAAAGATAATAAAATGACTCAATAAATGATCTAAATTAATGGTTTGAAGTTTGGGTGGAAAATGGATCTTGATTAGTGTGGACCGATCTTATGATGAGGAAGCCTGATATGGATACTATATATAAAGGTTAAGGTCTCCTGTAGTTGCTCATATCAATCGTAAGCATAAGGATTCTCTGACTCGTTAAGAGAGCTTACGTTTTGAGAAAACTGTAGAAAGACATTAATCGCATCCTGATAATGGATTCTCGTGAAGACAGTAGAGGATTCAAGCTCGTTTCGACTTCGAAAATTTCGTTTGAAGTTATGGAACCAAAATCTGCACTTCTTCATTTATTGCCCTTCTACATTTAATCCGAGATACGTAACTAAGGTATCGTTATGTATTACATGTGATATTAGAGCAGTGACATGATCAGGTGATTAAAACTGAAGATTTTTAGTTTTTCTCTCCATAAGATTTTAGGAGAGTTAACTTCTGTTTCTTAGTTTTTTCTTTCTTTTTGTTGCATGAAAGTAGTATACATATGTTTAGCCTTAAGAAATGATGAGAAAGCGAGCCTGAGAGTGCAAAAAAGGATCCAAAACTTATCGAAAATCTCCTTTTTTTAGCGAGACGTGACTCACCATCGGGCGCTTGTGGCAAACAGTGCATAGGCTGGACGGTCGTGTCTGGCGAGTGTGTTACATGTACCGGACATGTGGTCAAATACTGACCGAATGCGTGTCTGGCGCGTGTCACGTACTCACAAACGCTAATGCGGATGGCTGACGTTAGCGGACATTTATATTGATTTAAAAAAACACAAAAATTTTAGATTTTTCGTAAGGGTACTTCGGGGTGTTTTGGGTTAGTTTCCAGGTCTAGAAAATTCATAAAGTGAAAATTTCCATTTTTCTAGCTTTATTAAATTAGTAATAAATTAAAGTTTAACTCCAGAAAAAAGAATTAAGGTGTTCTGAAGTTGATTTCGAGTAAATTTTCATGTTTTGAACATCACATGAGGTAGATACTTCAAGTTTTAGTGTCTGGGGTCGGACATCACATGAGGTAGATACTTTAAGTTTTACTCGGAAAAGGAATTAAAACATTCTAAAGCCATTTTTGAGTGAATTTTCGTACAACGAACTTACCATAAGGGAGATGCATGAGGTTCTTGTGTCTTGAGCGGTCAGTTCAGTGTCCAGTAATGCACGATAGTAACTCTACAGAGATTTTTCTTTTACAAAAGTCTCAAATGAAGTTTTCGGAGAATGTGTTCACCACGAGTTTGTGACAATGAGACTGCGCATTTATGTTTTTTCACTTATTAAAGTTACATTGTTATACACCATATGCCCATAAAGAATGTGAGGATAACATAAAGATGTATTCCTTGTGTTTGTGGACCTTTTGGGTGTTAATGAGGATGTAGTTACCAAATTTGACCTTTCAAGTTAGTATTTTAAATTATTCTATTTGCATGTAAGGGAATGTCTCTAATTTTATGTTTGGTTATTCTGCCCAAAGGTTTTGGCCTTACATAATGTTTTGAGATGTTCATAAAGGCATTAGATGGAGGAAAGTAGTTGCTTAAATGACCTATTCACCTAAAGATGGTAGTGTTGTGAGAGTTGATGGTTTGTACACTGATCGTTTTTATGTGGAGGTCTAATTGCATATATTATGTATTCAATACAAAGGTGTTTCATAATATATGTGATCGAATTTTCAATAAATATATGATTTAATGGCTTTGAGTATCACTGTTGTCCTACGTTTAGGCTGATTTAATCAAAGTTATTATGAAGTCGCCTTTTCAATTAATAAAATCAGTGTTACCATTGAAACCCTAACCAGTTTCAATACAAAGAAGTAGACAGAGGATGTATTGAATGCTATAGAGATAGCTAAGGTTTATATGGCCATACGAAAGGAAAGGCCATCACCACCTACATCTATGAGCTCGAAAGCTCATAAAGTAGCCTATGAAGCCCAGGATCAGTCTGATAGATTACATCTTATGACCATTAAGAAATCCATACCTGACCATTTGCTAAGTTGGCTTCCAGATACAAATATAGCGAAGTAATCTCTTGGTAATGTCTCCCAGAGATATAAAGTCTCACCAAGTGTTAAAACAAGTACCTTGATGAAAGAATTATTCTCCTTAAGGTATACAGGAGAAGGGGGTAAAGGAGAACATATCAAGAATGATCTATCTTCACAGTAGACTGAAGATGTTAAGCATTCCTCTTCCTGATGTCTTTATAGTTCACCAGACTCTGAATACACTCCCTTTAGAGTTTAGTAATCTGGTGATGACATATTATTCGCAAGATGAGGAATAAGACTTTAATACTTTGATTGCGCATTGTGTTGCTGAGGAGGAGAAACTTAAGCTTGCTACTCCTTCAACCCTCGATGCAACTAAAGGGAAGATAAAGATGAAGCACATTAAGATTGAAGGTAGAAAGACTAAATCTTCTCTACATACTGATGTAGGTCAATCTAGTGCTGGTAAAGGTCCTAGGGGCATAAAGAAACTAGCAGTACGAGGTCTAAAAAGGAAAGACGGTGATTATCAGATAACTTCTTAGCTTTTCAATTTATTAATTTGATTTGTGATAGTAGCATTAAGTACTTGGTGACTATATAATGGAGCATCTGATCGAGTTGCTTCCACAAAGCAAGGGTTCATATTAAGGATAAAGCCAAATAAAGGAAAGGAGAAACTGATGGTTCACAGCAATGAAGAATTGGAAGTAATATCTGTAAGGGATGTATGTATTGAACCTTGTTGCCAGGTTTATTTTGGTTTTTACACTGCACATTTTATATATGATTTTTGGATCAATTTTGGACAAAGAAGGTTCATGTTTTGTATTTAATGCTTCTATTGTACAGTTGTGTATAACTTTCTTGTCATATGGTTTGTATAAAATGTGTCTTACTCCAAATTATATATATGCTTCTTTATTTTGGTAAACAAGTCATAAAATAAAGGACCTTGGTGAACAAAAAGTCATAGATGGTGTGACATAAAAGTTTAAGCCACATTTTTAGAGCTAGGGTTGAGAGATTGATTAAGAAAAGCATTTTCTCAATTCTAGATTATGATGATCTGGGAACACGTGTTAACTATTTCAGGGGTAAGTTGACTAATAAGGAAGAATCGTCAACTCGTGCTTTTGACTTGTTGAATCTGATACATAAAGATATCAATAGACCATATACAGTTTCATTATGCAATTCCAAATGTATTTTGACATTTATTGATGATTATTCCTATTAAAGTTATGTGTTCTTGCTTAAAGATTGAAGGTTGAGAACTAATTGAAAAAATCCATTCGGATGTCAGATCTGACCATAGAGAAGAATATCATGGAAAATATGGTGTTTCAGGACTTGAAAAGGTCCATTTACCAGATATATGGAATCGGTTGGGATAGTGACTTGATTCACTATATCGGGTAGTCTTAAGCAAAATGGTGTGTTGCCTAAAGCATAATAACACCCTAAAGGACTTGAAGAAGTCAATGCAGAACATAACTAACTTACCTAATTATCTAGAAGTGTGAAAACACACATGTATGAGACTGCTCTACCGAGGTAGTATAATCCTTATAAAGAAAAATTACATGCTCATTATGTTCATTGCTATTTAGTAAGACATCCTGGCCACTCTAAAGGCTACAGATCTCACTATAGAGAAGGAGTGACTAGAATAATAGAATTATAAACAACTAAGTTTCTGGAATACGATGTTTATGATGATGGTGGGCCCTTTGACCCTTCGGATGATAACAGGGTGGATATAACAGTTATTATATACCTGCCACTCATACAGTTAGATCTAGTGGATCTAGGTCTTTGTACCATGCCTATACAAGAACAGGAACCCATAAATGTATACACAAAGGCTCCTGGGGATACAAGATCTGATGCAGTTATGAAGATCCACCAAAGTGAGATGGCCTGTTATCCCATTTGGTTACATAGTCTATTATGTGAATAGGACTATGATATTAGACATGTTACAAATCCACTTACTTTTACAGAAGTTGTTTATGAACTCAACACGAAATTGTGGTGGGTTGCAATGACTAATGAGATATAAGCCATGAAGCATAGTAAGGTCTAGGAGCTAGTTGATTTTGTAGCGGAATTGCAAATTTTTCAGTTATGAATGAAGTTTAAGACCTAAAGGATTTTAGGATAAAGTTCAACGGTTTATAGACTCACTCAGTTGCCTGATGGTTCACTCAGGGAGAAATGTTGACTTTAATGTTATTTTTTCTCTCGTATCCTCAAAGGATACATTTTGAGTGATTTAGGCAATTGTAGTTCATGATGATATAGAGTTATATCAGATGGTTGTCAAAATCGTTTTCCTGAATAAAGACCTTTATAAAGAGGTCTGTATGGTATAACCTGAAGGATTTCAGGATCTAGATGGAACTGACATGATTTGCGCGTTATGCAGATCAATATATGATCTACATCAAACCTTCTGAAAGTGATACCTTACATTTGCTAAGGTTTAACCCCTTTCAGCTTCATGGAAAATGAAATTAAAAAGATGATTGTCCTGAGGTCAGGGAGAGCAAAGTTATCTTCCTATTACTATATGAGGATGATATATTACTCACATCAGATTACTTGACCATGTTGTATATGGTTAAGCAATGTTTGGTCGAGAACTTTGACATAAAAGAACTTAGCGTAGCATCTTTTGTCTTAGGTATTCAGATTCATTGGGATATATCTTAACACTCATTATACCTCTCACAGAGTGCGTATATTGAGTATATGTTACAAAAGTTTAATACGGTTAACTGTAAACTTATCGTAACACCTATCTCTCACAGTGAGAGATAATCTTTGGCATAGTATCCAAAGAATAAAGTAAAGAGAGAGGTTATGAGGAATATTCCGTATTCTAGTATGGTTGATAGCCTAATGTGTGCTTGGTTATGTATTAGGCAGGACATTGCACTTATTGTTTGACTATTTGGTAGGTATCTGGTTAACCTAGATGTAAACCATTGAAATACAGTCAAGCGAGTGTTGAGATATTAAAGGGAATTAAGGATTATATGTTGACATATAGAAAAGTCAATGGAATAAACCTTATAGGGAATTCAGATTCAAATTAAGCTATGTGTTCGGATAATCGAAAGTTCACTTAAGGTTATGGTTTAAGTTTGCAGATGGTATAATGTCATGGAAGTGTGTCAAGTTGACACGAGTGATTTCCTCAATCATGGATGCAGAGTGCATGCTATGGGGCTAATTCACAGATGGTTTAACTCAGAAATTTGATTTCTTAGTTGCCTGTGGTTGATTCAGTAGCTAGACCTATTCTGTTGTAATGTGATAATCAAACTACTGTGTTATTTAATAACAACATTGAATATCACAGGTTCCTAGAATTTTGAGGCCAAATATTTGACCATGAAGTAGTTGACACAAAAGGTAACATTAAGGTTTAGAGCATTTAAAAACTGAGGAACTATACGTTGATTATTTAACTAAAGGACTTTGCACACTTATGTTTGAAATATAATTATATAGTATGGGTGTTTTGAAGTCTTTAGACACTGTTAGTTAAAAGATCGTTATGTTTGCTCTATGTACATTTGTACATTTTGATGTATTATGACGCTATGATGGTTCATCAATAAAAATGATCATTATTCATCCTCAGTAATATGTGTTATCATACATTGTCATAATACGTATAAAAGTCTTAAGATTTGTGTCAATCTTAAGCATT
>JANZXP010000194.1:30401126-30411422 GCA_027576715.1 Erythroxylum flavicans | reverse complement strand
GGTATTGACTTCCATTTCAGTGTTAGAGTACTTGTTAAGCAAGTAAGTGATTGTAATGTTGTTTCCACTGTATCAATAAGTATGTGCATATTGGATATATATATATATATGCATGAGAGGGTTCACAGTGTAGAGAATAGATATGAGGTTTCTAGATGTTGGGTAAATTGAAAAGCAAATATAGAAGAAAGAAAAATGTAAGCACGAATAGTAGCCTGTGATTTCGGTCTTTATGTGAGTTTTGGCCTTTTGAGTTGTTTGGTGTTCTGGAGTTAAAAAGGGAGTAGTATAGATGATGTTGTTATGCTTGGAGGTATAATAGCAATGAAAAATGATGTATAGAATTCGTATAGGCACGAAAGGTGATATGTTCTGCTTCTCCTATTTTCTGTATCGTTTGTAAAGACGTATCTTTTGGGTGACGTCATCTTCCTCTGTATTGCTTCGTCTGTGTTTTGATTCTTCTGTGAACAAACTTCTTCCGTATTCCTTCGTCTGTGATGACATCAGCTTCCTCTGGGTGACGTCATCTTTCTCTGCATTACTTCGTCTGTGTTTTGATTCTTATGTGAACAAACTTCTCCTGTATTGCTTCGTCTGTGATGACGTCAGCTTCCTCTAGGTGACGTCATCTTCCTCTGTATTGCTTCGTCTGTGTTTTGGTTTCCTCTATCTTTTGCTTTTTCTATCTTTTTCTTCGTCTGCGTATTGTTTCATTTGTTTCTTGCATTCGTCTGCTTTCTGCCTAAGTGGCCAAAACTTCCTCTGTGTTACTGTTCATGAACTTCCTCTGTGTTACTATTCATGAACTTCCTCTGTGTTACTGTTCATGAACTCCTTCTGTGTTACTGTTCATGAACTTCCTTTGTGTTACTATTTATGAACTCCTTCTATATTACTGCTCATAAACTTCCTCTATATTACTGTTCATGAACTTCGTCTGTGTTACTGTTCATGAACTCCTTCTCTGTTACTGTTCATTGTATATCTTCTGTCCTATTTTTCCCTTCAGAAGATAAAGTTGGTCTTTGAGGTCTTCATGGAATTTGTACATCTTGATGTCCTCTTTCGAATCATATAAAGAACAATTCAATCCGATGTCTGTAGGAAAAGTTATGCTAATAGTAAAACTTCTTCTGTGATGACGTCAGCTTCCTCTGGGTGACGTCATCTTCTTCTGTAAATCATCTTCTTCTGTAACTCATCTTCTTCTGTAAGGACGCATCATCTGTAAAGATACGTCTTCTGTAAATAAACTTATATCCATTGGCTCCCCCTAAGTTTACGTGAGACCGGAAAGAGTGCGGTGTAAAGAGGCCAATAAGAATTGAATCGTGATGTTAATGGTTTCCAATAAGTTTTGATGAGAGAGAGAGAAGTTATGAAGAAACCCTGGAATTGCCATTGAACATGCATCTACATACCTTCTATACTTTGATATTTTTTTTGGTACGTTTGTATAAAAAGTGATAAATGTGAATGTGTTCTATCTGTTTTAGAGGAGCACATCGGACAACAGTCGAACATTGCGGGACCGTCCAGGCAATAGCTTCTGGGAGCATACTGTGAGTCAACCTAGATGTATTCCTAGGATTGTTTGATTGTATGTGCTTTGATTTGTTAACTTCCAATATGATTGAACTGTGTGTGTGTGCTATTTCTGAATTCCGGACCTGAGGTCCGAGGAGTTTGTTCTGCAATCATGTTTTGGAAGTGTCTAATTTGTTATGATTTCAAATGATTATGTTTCTCAACGATAGTTGAATACCGGACTGAGGTCCGATGATTATGAAAACATCTTCTGAGCATTTACATAAGAATTTGTATATGACATATTCAATATTTGGTGCATTTCATAAAATGCATGCTTAGATAAACGCGTTGTAACTTGAGATGTCAGTTAGAAGCGCTTCCACGTAGAGCTTTACTCCGTGATCTATATATTCTGCAAGTTGAGCTATGCTCCGTGAATTTATTCTGATTGAGCCCTATGGGCCAAAACTTGTATACGTTTGTAAAATGCACTCAGTCACAACAATAAGAACGAATATGAGTCTCATGCATATCCCATGCAAATACGTACGTACTGTTTGAACGATATGTAAGTTGAAATGAATGATCTTTTGTTATGCTAACTTTTGAATAAATGCTTATCTGTTGAATGAATAACTGTGAAATATGTATTGTATTTGTGTAATCCGGTGAATCCATCAATGATGGTTTACTCATTGAGTTCGCAAAACTCATCAAAAATTGCACCGTAGCTTTTCAGGTATGAGACAGGAAACTTAAGTGTTAGTCAGGATATAAAGTTTCTGGGGATAGAGAAATGGATCAGAGGTCCGTCAGCTGACTCCCGAAGAAATAGAGTTCTTGCCATTTTTATAATTTTGTTAGAACCTGTATCAGGGTTTGTAAATATTTGTTGACAGAAACAATGTAAATTTTACAAATAAATGAAACAACTGTTTTTAAGAAAGAATTATAGCGATTTTTTAGTATGTTAGATGATGCCATGTGTAAGTTAGCTTTGTTATTGTTCCAACATACCATTATCGTATGTTATGTTTCCAAAAGCTTGTGTATGTACCCTATGATAGTGGGATGTTGCAGGTGGTGTTGGTTACGGTGGTACAGAGGGTAAAAAGTTGGGAGTTTTCGTTGGAATGGTATGGGTGTGCGATAAATTTATAGTGAGTGGGTGAAATTTGAATGGGTAAAAGAAATTGGAGTGAGTGAAGGCAAGAGGAAAAGATGAATGAAAGTGTAAGGTTGAAATTGTAGTGGGCGAGTGAAATGGCAGTGTGTGAGCGGGAAAGAAAATTTTTTAATTATTAAATTAGAATTGAAAATACTGACATTTGAAAATACTAATGAGAATGGAATAAAATTGAAAATTGAAAATAAAACAAATTAAAAATTAAGAAATACTGAAAAATAGAATTAAAATTAAACATAAAATTGTTGGGCTGCCCCCAAATGCACTTCTTTAAAGTTGTTAACTGGACATGTTTATGGACTTACATAATCAGAGATAGGTTGGGGCTACCAACTCTATCTCATCCACATTCTTGACTGGAGAATTCTCATAGTATTGTTTCAGGTGGTGTCTATTAACCTTAAACACCTTGGAAGTATCTAAACTTTGAATTTCTACCGCACCATGAGAAAATACATTAGTAACAATAAATGGTCTGAGCCAATGAGATCGTAATTTTCCTGGAAATAACTTAAGCTTTGAATGATAAAAAAGAACTTTTTGTCCAACTGAAAATTGTTTCCTTAAAATCCTTTTATCATAAAAAGCTTTAGTTTTGTTCTTATAAATTTTTGCATTTTCATAAGCCTCATTACGGATCTCTTCTAACTCTTGCAGTTGCAACTTCCTATTGTTACCAGCCTCTACCAAATCCATGTTTAACTGCTTCACAACCTATTAGGGTCTATATTCTATTTCCACAGGCAAATGACAAGGTTTACAGAGAACTAACCTATATGGTGACATGCCTATTAGAGTTTTATAAGCAGTTCGATATGCCCACAAGGCATCTTCCAAACATAAGCTCCAATCTTTTCTGTTCGGATTCACCACTTTTTCCAAAATTGATTTAATTTCCCAGTTGGAGATTTCAGCTTGCCCACTCGTCTACGGATGATAAGCAATCGAAATACGATGTGAAATACCATGTTTCTTCATCAATGTTCCAATAATTTTATTACAAAAATGAGTTCCTCTGTTGTTAATCATAGCTCGAGGTATTCCATACCTGACAAAAATGTTAGATTTGACAAAATTGACTACAACCTTAGCATTATATGTATGAGTAGCTTTCACTTCTATCCACTTCGACAGATAATCTACAACTAAAATGATATAAGTCTTAACAAAAGATAAAGGAAAAGGACCCTTAAAGTCAATTTCCCTTGTATCAAAAATTTCAAATACTAGGATATTTGTAAGTGGCATTTGATCTCTTCGTCTCAGACTACCTATTCTTTGGCAACGATCATAAGACTTACAAAAGATGTAAGTATCATAAAATAATTTAAGCCAAAATAAACCACATTTGAGAATTTTACAAGTTGTTCTTTTGGGGCCAAAGTGTCCCCCACATACCGATGACTTGCAAAAATTTAATATGGAAAGAATTTCATCATCTGCAACACACCTTCTAGTAATTTGATCAACACAAAATTTTCAAAGATGAGGTTCATCCTATATGTAATATTTCGCCTCTCATCTAATTTTATCCTTTTCAACTTTAGATAAATCATTAGGCAAGGACTTAATCACCAAGAAATTTACTATGTCGACATACCATGGAATTACCTGTTGGATTGTAAAGAGACTTTCATCTAGAAATTCATCTTGGAAAATATCAGATGTACTGGTTGGAGTGACCTGGCTGGGATGATTGATCACCAATTTTTCAGCTCCCTTCTTGTCATGTAGTTCCAACTCAAATTCTTGTAGGAGTAAGATCTACCGAATCAACCTTAGTTTTGCTTCTTTCTTAGTCACCAAATATTTCAGAGCTGTATGGTCTGAATAAATGACACTCATGTACCCTATAGGTAAGACTGAAATTTTTTCAACCCAAAAATTACGGCCAAGAATTATTTCTCCGTCTTGGAATAATTCTTCTAAGCATCGTTAAGTGCCATGGAGGTATAGTAAACAACATGAGGTACTATATCCAAAACTACTCCAACAGCATAATCTGATGCATCGCACATTAATTCAAAGGGAATGCCCCACTTCGGTGGTTGAATTATTAGGGTTATAGCAAGTCATCCCTTTAGTTCATCAAATGCAATTTGACATGGCTCATCAAAATCAAATTTTATGTATTTTTAGAGTAGTCTACACATGGGTTGGGCAATCTTCAAAAAAATTTTAATAAATCGCCGATAGAATCCTATATGACTAAGAAAAGAGCGAACTTATGGCACAATCGCGAGGTAAGGTAAAGATCTTATAACATCTATCTTAGTCTTATCAACCTCAATTCCCTTAGAAGAGACTATATGACCCAAAATTATGCCTTGATTAACCATAAAATGAAAATTTTCATAATTCAAGACCAAATTAGTCTCAATGCATCATTTAAGCACTTTCTCAAGGTTGATAATGCATGTTTCAAAATATTCTCCACAAACCGTAAAATCATCCGTAAAAACGTCCATACAATCTTCCACAAGATTAGAGAAAATATTTACCATACACCTTTGAAATGTCACTGGTGCATTACACAACCCATATGACATTCTTCGATAGGCAAAGGCGCTGAATGGACACGTGAAAGTTGTTTTCTCTTAGTCCTTTGGTGTAACCAAAATCTGATGATAACCTGAATAATCATCTAGACAATAACAATGAGATTTCCTGCAATTCTTTCAAGCATTTGGTCAATAAATGAAAGCGAAAAATCATCTTTTATAGCAACTAAATTTAGCTTCTTATAATCTATGCAAACTCTTCACTCGTTTTGAACACGAATGGGTATCAACTCACCATTACTATTTTCTATTACAGCTACCCCAGATTTCTTTGGAACTACCTAGACCGGACTTACCTAATTGCTATCTAAAATGGGATCGATAATTCCAGCATCAAGAAGCTTTATGATTTCCTTTTCACCACATCCATTATGGGTGGATTTAAACGACGTTGGGGTTGCCTTACCTCCTTGGCTTCATCTTCAATCAAAATTTGGTATATACAAATGGTAGGACGTCTAATGCCTTTTAAATCAGCTACAATCCACCTAATGGCTTCTTTGTGTTGTCTTAGCGCTTAAATCAATTGATCTTCCTGAAAAGGAGTGAGTTTATTTGAGATGATAACAAGTAACGTACCTTACTCACCCAAAATATATATTTTAGATGGTTAGGCAAATTTTGTAGCTCCAGTGTATGTTGTTGAATCAACGAAGGCATCAATTTGGAGTTGTTTTGGGACAACCCTACATAAGGTAATTGCTTCACCATTTGCTTGGTTTTCTCCAAATTGCAAAACATGACTTCAAGTTCATTGTTAGGCACCAAGATCTTTGTTAATAACTGCTACTACAACTCATCTCCAATTTCAAGGATTGTCTTAAGTTCATCTCTTCTATTTAAGGAAGAATTTTTCTATACCAAAGTGTCAATAAAAACCACATAAACAATAGGTTGTTCATCATCTGAAAACTTCATGGCATTGTATATCATGAATTTAATTAATTCACCATCAAATTCCATATTCAACGATCTATCATGAACATTAATTTTTGTTCTAGTGGTTTTCAAAAGAGGCCTTCCAAATAAAATTAGAATTGAAGAGGATACATCTTCACTACCCATCTACAAAATGTAAAAACCAGCTGGAAAAAGCATTTCGCCTACTTGAACTAAAATATCCTCTAACACACCCTTTGGATATGCATTTGAACGATCTGTTAATTGAATCACTACATTAGTTTTTTTTAGGGGCCCCTTGTTTAAGGAC
This sequence comes from Erythroxylum flavicans, assembly GCA_027576715.1. Taxonomy (NCBI): domain Eukaryota; kingdom Viridiplantae; phylum Streptophyta; class Magnoliopsida; order Malpighiales; family Erythroxylaceae; genus Erythroxylum; species Erythroxylum flavicans. The sequence continues at coordinate 30,404,932 of JANZXP010000194.1, read as the reverse complement.
TTGTAAACAGCATAAGGCATGACATTTATTGATGCATCCAAGTCTAACATAGCTTTTTTAATTCTTAAATCACCAATTTTATAGGGAATGGTGAACATACCTGGGTCTTGACATTTAGGTGGTGGATTTTTCTTCTGAAGTATTGCAGAAACGTTCTCTTCCAATTATACTTTTTCATCAAATTTCAATTTATGTTTCGAAGTGCAGAGCTCCTTTAAAAATTTAGCATAATGAGGAATTTGTTTAATGGCATTAAGCAAAGGAATATTTGCCTAGACTTTTCTAAAAGTCTCAAATATCTCTTTCTCTTGCTCTTCTTTCTTTGCTTTGGTGAATCAATTAGGAAAAGGGGGTGGCACAACAAATTTATATAGATCTGAACGTGTTTTCTCTCCTTTTTCCTTTTCGGTCTAGTTGGGTAATTCCTTTTTTACTTCTTCTTCAATTTCCCTCTTGGAGATTTTTGGAGAAGGTTCCTTCAATTCTTTACCACTCTGCAACATGACAGCTTTTGCACTTTGCTTGGGATTGATTTCTGTTCGAGCAAGAAAGTTTCCAGAATTTTGTGCCTCTAATCGATTAATGGCTGTTGCCATTTGGCTCAATTGATTTTCAAGATTTTGAATACTAGCTTGAGTATCTTGTTGAATGTCATGATGTTAGTGGCTAAAGATTTAACTATATCTTCTAAAGGGGACTTACCTGCGGAACTGAGTGCCATTTGTTGATGTTGTCTAGAAATATAAGGTTGCCTATATTGCTAGAAATTTGAAGTAGCTTGTTGTCCTTAAGAGTTCCCATAACGCAGATTTGAATGGTCACGCCAACTCGGATTATAGATCTTCAAGAATAGATCATATTTCCTTTGAGTTTGCCCAACAAATCCCCCCATATCATTGACTTGTTCTGCACTTTCTTCTTGCAAAATCGGAAATGCATCGGTAAAGTGTCTCAATATTACACATATTCGACACACCCTTGCTTCTTCTTTCTTTATGACTGCGAGTTGGTGCACCAACGATGTAAGATCGTCTAATATCTTCTCCAATGCTTACACATTCACCTCTTTCACTTGTTTTGAACTATGGCCAGAATGTATCCCAAATTGTTGTGTATTGGAAGCCATGTTCACTATTAAATCTTTTACGACTGTCGATGTTTTGTCAACCAAAGCTCCATCACTTGCAACATCGATTATACTCTTATCTGTAAGCAAAAGAACTTCGTAGAAGTATTGACTTAACAATTGATCGTTTATTTGGTGATGGGGGTAGCTCACATAAAGTTTCTTGAATCTTCCCAATATTCATATAGTGTTTCACCTGTGTGTTGTCGGATGCCACAAATTTGCTTTTTAATATTGGCAGCTCTTAACTTTGGAAAATATTTTTCAAAGAATAATCTCTTCATTTCAGTCCATATCTATACATTTTCACCAGTGGAGTAATACAACCAATCTTAAGCATCATCTTTAAATAGGAAGGCTCTTAATTTGATTTGCTCCCCAGTCACATTTGTCAGCTTCATGGCTATACAATCCACATCAAATTCCTTCAAATGCTTATAAGGATCCTTTCCTGGTAGACCTCAAAAAATTGGTAACAAGGGAATCAACCCTCACTTCAATTCAAAGGTGTTGTTGTCCCTCAAATTCAAAAAATTGATGCAATGAGGCTGTTGACCATCCGTGGGGGACGTTAATTCACGAAGGGTACTATTTGAAGCCATCTTTTCTTTCTTCTGTGCTTGTTGTCTCTATTTTGTTTGCTTCCGTAATTTCTTGGCTGTCTTTTCTATCTCTGAATCGAATAACAGCTGTGTTGTTTTTTCTACTCGTGTAACATACATATAACATCAAGAATTCCCTGACAACGGTGCCAAATTTTGGTAATATTGTCACCTATAACCAAATTAATACCAACTCTAATAATCAAATATGTAGTTGGTGAATAGTTGAGATCGTTCCTACGAGGAATCTATTAGTAAGTGTTTCACAAGTTAAAACTAAAACAAATTGGGATGGGGATTTAATTAAAGTGAATTAAAGAAATTAAAATTGACAAAAATTGGAAATAAACAGAAATAATCAAATATGGAGAATTAGTGAACAAACCTTAGTTTCGGGCCACCTATATTATCAATCTAGTATGGATCATCAATATAAAATTTAGTTCATTAACAAATACTAATTGAATGGTTTTCTCTCTTAGGATTAAATAAATAGAAACATATATTCTAATCACTCTTATTAATCAACCAATTAGATACGATCTTAAGTTTGATTAATTAATAGCTTGAAGGAATAAGAGAATCAGTGAGCAAGACAATATATACATATGATATGTATTTGGTCTAGATAAGTATCTTTCTTAGAATTTCCAATCCCTGACGTAAAAGATGGTAATCCTATTTGTCACTTTGGATTAGCAAAATTAAATGTCAAATCCTACTAATCTGGCTACAAATTAAATCAATCAATTCCTAATTGAGAACCCTAAAGATCAATCAATTCAATCATGAAAAGTAATATAAAAGACATTTAATATTAGTCAATGAAATAAACTTTATTCAGAAAATCTCACACATACTAAATGATAAGTTGGTTTCCTTCTACCAAAAAAAGGTATTTAGCTATTCATAACAGTGATGAAACTTGACAGAAGAATAGTAGAACATCTGGGCTCTATTTTTACCCTTTTCCCAGAAAATACGAAAAACTTCAAAAAGCGAAAAAAACCATAACGTAAAAGATGAGATAAGATGTCCAAAAAGTCAATCGTCCTCCCTTCTTAAAGTTATTTGATCATATACCGTCCCCCAAAAAATCAGGTAGCAGATACCCACGTAAAGAAAACAACTTGATTCCCAAAATAATTAGAATCCTAAGTCTATCGAATATCTTTTCAAATCAGACTCTGGTGATAAACTTTTCTTTTATACGTGCCTACGCTTAGTCAAAAAACTTTTCTGTCAGTTGAAAATTAGAATTGCCTTTATTTTTCTTGCATCTTTTTTATTCAAATTCAACTCCCATGTGTTCAAAGTCACCTGATACAATTAAGAAACAAGTCCATTAATTTTAAATAAAAATTTCAACACATTAAAGTGATTTATACCCAAATTTAGCGCAAAAATAATGACTTATCAAATATACTCAATCTTGCTACTAATAATTCTGTAACTTTTTAAGTGACATGTTCGAAATATGATTCAAACTATCTGGACTGCCATTTTTCTGGGGTCTAAGGAAGGATCAAGGCTCGGTTACGGTTGACACGGTTGTGTTACCAGAAGGGTTCGAGGAGCGAACTAGAGGTCGTGGAGTTGTATGGACTAGTTGGGCACCACAACTCAGGATATTAAGCCACGATTCTTTGGTTGGTTTTGTGACCCATTATGGATTGAGTTCAATAACAAAGGGATTATCTTATTATGGACGTGCACTTGCTGTTGCCATTTCAAATACATCAAGGCAGGATTTTGGAAGAGAAATTTCAGACAGATCAAGGCCTGAATGCTAGGATTGTAAATGATCCTTCTTCTTCATCTCTTGGTATCTCTAACCCTGCCTTCTTTCTTCTTCATCTCTTGGTATCTCTAACCCTGCCTTCTTCTCTTCCAAAATCCTAGCATTCAGGCCTTGATCTATCTGAAATGGTAACAGGACAAGTGCACGTCCATAAGATAATCCCTCTATTATTGAGTTCCATTCGCAATGAGTCACAAAACTAAAGAGGATTTCCTTAATGATTTATTACAGTAAACAAGGTTTGAATATATACAAGTATTTGTGAAGAGAAATCCCT
>JANZXP010000194.1:30379077-30401026 GCA_027576715.1 Erythroxylum flavicans | reverse complement strand
TCAAATACAAAAGGAAAGGAAATATTTACAGAGTAGTTATTGCCTAAAGAATAGGTCTTTATGAGATTGCCTTATCAAAAACCACTCACAGCATCGTGGCTTAATATCCTGATTTGTGGTGCCCAACTAGTCCATACAAAACTCCACGACCTTTGGTTCGGTCCTCGAACCCTTCTGGTAACACAACCGCGTCAATGGTAGTGGAGGTTTGATCCTTCCTTAGAGCCCAGAAAAATGGCAGTCCAGATAGCTCTAGACCTAAAGCCAACTCAGTGATGTCATCTTGACAAGGGGCAACTTCAGTTCCAAGTGCTATATACACCACACTGCCTTTCTCTTGTTTGTCCAACCAATCTATAATATGCAACCACGCAGCATCTTTCTATCCACCATTATCGACCACAGATGGTAGCATTAACCCACCGAAACCACCGTTTTCTGGTGAAGTTCTTGGAGGAGGTTTATCCATTCACCTTCAAGCTCCGAGTAGCTACGTACAGCAATCAATGCACAGCCTGACATCACTGACACGGCACGGAAACAGTCAGAAACGCCTGAAGGGTTACAGCGAAGCATCTTCTTGGCCTCGAACAACCGAAACACCAGGTTGGTCGAGAATGGAACCCATTTCGGGGGACAGTGTAATCCTCTGGCAAACTTCTTGGTTCATGAACACTGTTTGATCCGAGTCCGAAGAAACAAATGGAACATGAGTTGAAGACGTTGAAGAAAGCACTAGAGACGCCAAGCTGAGAAGCAATAGGTGGTAACCAATAATAAGCAAAGTCGTAGATAATCCAATCTGGTTTTGAAGTTTCGAGGAATTGAGTTAGTGGCTCTTTGAGACCATCAAAGGCTTTCTTAAGATACGGAACCTGGTGGTACGGTACGTCCATTGTTGCCTCTGCTTCGTCTGGAAGATTAGGTTCATGGGGTAATCGGAGGCTCACCAGTTCTATAAATGGTGCTATATCAGGAGGAAGCTTTGGTAGGCGTAGGATATTTTTGGTTGTGGGAATGAAGGATACTCTGTGACCCTTTTGGGCTGTCATTTTTCCAAGCTCCAGGAATGGTACCATGTGTCCTAAAGCGAGCCATGGAAACATAGCTACATGAAGCTTTTTAGGTTCAGACATGGAGTCTATGGCGATTGTGCTACAAAGGGTCGTGTTCGCTGGCTTCTCTGTTTAAATAGTCAGTCTTAGATTTACCGAAATAAGCAATTTAATTAATGAAATGATAAACGGATTTCAATTATACATAAGTCATTACAGATTGATTTAAATAATAAATAATGTCCTTGAGAAATGAAATTTTATTAGAGACAAATTAGTTCGAAGTTTGCTTCATGACATATCACACTCAAAATATAGTTTTTTTGAGGCGGTGGTTGATGGCGGTTGTGTGTTTCAGTTCTGTTTGAGAACATCTGCCGCAAGTACAATTGACAAGAGGTTATGGTTAGCTATGGAGAGACAAGCATATATCGGAATGAAACGATTTGTAATGGAATAAAGTATAATAGAGTGAAAAGATATTTGAGAGGGATGGAAGAATTCATAATATAATATAGTAAAATATTGTTTAGAAGATGGATGGAATGAAATGTACGTATATAATAAATGACTATTATATCCTGATATTAAAATAGTAGTTGCAAGAAGTTTAACCCTATGATTTTAAAACATAAATTATGTCCAATTAAAAAGTCATGGTAGCACAACCGTGATAAATAATTTTATATATTTTCTATTTTAAAATAATAAAAATTTTAATAAAAATTTTATTATTTTATTATTAATTACAGACAATTTATTATTAATTATATAAAAATATTATTATTAATTATTTAATAAATTTTATTCTATTATATGTGATTTATATTTTAAAATTATTTATTTATATTTTTATTTACAATAAGAAAATGGATTTTCATACAAAAACGAAAATTCGGGACATAATCATCACGCTCATAAATGACCACCGTCACTGAACTGTGCCTACCCCCACCGAAGAGAAAAGCAGCAATCAGCAGGAACTTAGAGCAATGAAGTTAGATATGCATCTTTAGCTTCTCTGCTCAAAACACCCAACAACGAAAGGAAGTTCAAGAGGTGTTACAGTGAGCTCAAAGAAGACAATAGGCGGTCAATATGGATTGTAAAGAGGAGAGAAAAGAGAGAGATAGAGATGGAGGGAGGGAGAGAGCTACTGGGAGGTATATTATTGAGGGTATATTAGGTAGTATGTATTTATTAGTTTATATTTCATCCTAAACCCTTCGAATTGGAGGTTTCTTATTTTCACTGTTTAGGATGGAATGGAATGTAACATGAAACCCTTCGCTTTCATCCTATTTTGTTTCATTCCATTATGAAACCTTTAATCAAACGATAGAAGTATGTTACGTTTCATTACTAACCGTTCAACCAAACAGGGCCTAAATGATCAGAGACACTTGATAGGATACAAAAAGAGATCGAAGTGTTATTAGAGACTATGACAACAACTAACTTTATAGTACGGAAAGGTAGTGTAAGGAACGTGCACAAAATCCTCAATTATTTGACAAATGTTTTTCTTTCTTTTCATTTATTTCATTTTTTAAAACTGCATTTATAAAGACGGATCTTTTAACAATTCACATTTATATGATAGCTTTGTAAGAGTTGAGAATATTTTGTGTATCTAACGTTAGAAATTTTATTGTAATGAATACAGTAAATTTATACAGAAGTTCAATGATTTTTATCCATTGATCTAAAATTGTTATGATTCAATGGCTAGGATTTATAACTGATTCTGACAAAATAATATTACAGCTGATGTTTTGTTATGTACATGTATGTTGTGCAGGTGCATGGTGAGATGGCTGGAATTCTTTAGAAGCAATAGAGTAGGTTTAGGCTTTTACTTGATTGTCTTTTATTTGGGCTGGCTGATTATCCTTTTGTTTGGGCTAACTGATTGTTTTCATATGGGTCAAGTTGTGAACCGACCCATATGTATTATCTCCATCAAGCTTCATATTTTGTTCCACAGGAAAATCTGCAGGTTTAGCTCCCAAATGTCCTCCGTCTTTCAAAATTTCTAAGGTGTATTTTCTTTATGAAATGAAAATACCTATCTTTGACCGCAAGACCTCTATACTTAACAAATACTTTAAGTTGCCCAAATCTTTAATCGAGAAATAATTATGTAGAAATTGTTTAAGACCAGATATCGCAACGAGATCATTATTAGTTATGATAATGTCATCAACATAGACCAACAAAGCTGTAAATGATTTGCCCATCATAGGATAAAAAACAATGAGTAATAAGCTTTAGGATGAATAAAATCAGCAACTTGAATAACAGTAGAGAACTTGGTAAACCATTAATAAGATGCTTGTTTTAATTCATATGAGAGCTTAGTGAGGCGACACACAAGATTCTCCCCTGCCATTGAAAACTAGGAGTAAGAAATATATAGATTTCTTTAGAAAGATCACCATGAAGAAAAGCATTATGGACATCAAGCTAATGAAGAGACCAATTTTGAAGCAACTGCCAAAGCCAATAAGCAACGTATTGTAACCATTTTAGCAATAGGTGAAACAGTGTCATGATAATCGATACCTTCGAGTTGTGTATAATCTTTTACAACTAGGAGCACTTTATAGCTTTCAAGAGAACCATCTGATTTGTGCTTGATTTTATACACCTAATAGCAATCAATAGCTTGCTTTTCGGGAGGAAGAGATGTGAGAGACCGAGTATAGTTGACCTCTAAAGCAACTAACTCAGATTACATTGCTTCTTGCCGAGAAGCAACTTGATCATAATATGTAGGCTCAACATCATTAATAACACTAGCAAGAAGTAAACGATGATGTTGTGACTTTGCTTCTTGCCAAGAAGCAACTTGATCGTAATATGTAGGCTCAACATCATTAATAACACTAGCAAGAAGTAAACGATGATGTTGTGACTAACAATCATAAGAGATAAAATTGCAAAGAGGATACCGTACACTTTTATGTGGAAAAGATGATGACGGTGATAATGATTTGGGAGACGTCATGTGATTGCAAATATAGTCATATAAAGCTGCAGGAGGAACACGAGGTTGTTGAGAACAATTCAACGAGGTTGTTGGTGGTGAAGTAACAGAAGAGACAAGGTGGGTTCCGCCGATGTTGGTTGAATGGATAAAGGAATCTCCACAGCAATAGGATCTATCATAGTAATAGGTTGGACAAAATCGACGGTTGGTGTGGAAGGGGCAACGAATTCATAATTTCTCCACAAATTTTTAGACGTAAAATCACAAATAATAATATCAAGATCAATATTATCTAATATATCTTTATCGATATACAAAATAACTAAATTATTCAATATTTCTTGTGATGTTGATGATCTCAAATAAGTTTTCAATAATTTTAACTTTAAAAGCATTCTCTCAATTGATGCTGCAGTCATAAGTATAGTCAATAAAAATTGATAAAGAATTGAAACATTTAGATAAGTATGTACAACTTTAACAAATTCAAGAATTTCAGCAATAACAAAGTCATTTGTGACACTTTTAATTTAGAAAAAATAATATAAATTTACATTCGATATATTATTAGAATTGAAACATTTAGATAACAATGTACAACTTTAACAAATTTAAGAATTTCAACAATAACAAAGTCATTTGTAACACTTTTAATTTAGAAAAATAATATAAATTTACATTCGATACATTATCATGAAAAAAATAGTTGTAAAATTAGTGTAAATTTCTTTTAGTTCATTATCATCCAACGACTTTAACTCTTTGAATCAAATAAGAACAAAATTTCTTTCAAATATTGTTAGTTGTTCAAATTTATTCTTCAACAGAACAACACATCTACAATAATTAAAAGTGCTAAAAAAGAGATGAATAATTATATATGGCCTGTAAAGATATGATATGCTAATGAATGTACTCTTTCTTTTTAAAAAAATATCAAATAGCACAAAAATGTCACAATAATTATCTTTTTTTAATTCTTTTAATATATACTTTTAGATAAATGCCTATCTATTATAATCTAATTACTTGTGAGGCCCACCAAAACTTAGTTAATCCTACGTAAGATTTTATTTTACTTATTTAAAAGTTTAAATTCTTTGCAAAATTGTACTCTTCAAAAATCATCAACTCCGTACGAGAGGCCATCGAAACATTTTATTGAAAACTGGAGTTTTAACTAAAAGTCAAAAATTGAAATTCTAATTATATATATTAAGATCAAATATTATTATATTAATATATTATATCATTGTTAGTAAATATGTTAGCATATATCTCTTAAAATGGAACTCCTCCTTAGCTCATTTAATAAAGCTTGAAATTTAGAATAAAAATTCAGCTACAAATTTTTTCTTTTCATTTGTACAGATAAACATTTTGAAGCAAATTTATTGAATTTTCAATTTCTACTCCTTCTAATGAATAGATTTATTATTTTTTAAAATTTTCAACTATTTTAATAAATATATTTATTAATTTTTAACTTTTTAAATAAATGGATCCCAATAAATCTAGGTCTGTCCTAAGCAAATTTCCTTCTTGCCCTTGTCCAGAGATGACACTGTAGGTGATGCAGGGGACGTGTGCAAAATCCTCAATTATTTGACAAATGTTTTTCTTTTTTTGTTCAATTTATTTCTTTTTTTAAATTGAACGTAAGAAAAAAAACTGATGTTCACATTTACATCATGTAATGAAAATTTTACCAAAATTTAACAGTTAATATCACTTTGTAGCTATACAAAATCTAAATAATTAATTTGATATTATTTAGTTGTTCTATTGGATATTGTTAAATAATTACTATTTTATACTTAAAATTTTTAATTTTTATTTTAAACAATTCTTATTGTTTTCTATTAGCTTATATGATTTGTAGCATCACCCTACCTTAATTTATTTATTTTCTTTCCTTTTTTAAGAATAGAATCTCCCGTATAATTCAAAGTATTTATTCACTAATACACATAATATAATACCATTTTTCTTTTTTATTTTAAATATATTAGAAAACATAAACATTAATATTAGTAAATATTGATAACCATCGATATTATAAATAGTAAAAACTATTATTTTCTTAAATAACATATTTTATTAGATAAAACAACTACTAAATACTACTAAAAGATGGTCATATAATTATTCCCATTTCGAAAATATATATATTTATCCCATATTTCTTAAAGATAAATCTTATCAAATTATAGTAGTTTTTATAACACAAAATAATTAGATTTTCTCCATTTATATGATTCAATTTTTTTCATTAATTATATAAAACAAGTTAATGTTATCAAAAAGTTATTAATAAATTTTTTGTGATATTTAGACTTGGTTTAGGGGAGTGATGGCGGTTGATAATCTGTTGAAATCAACCAGCTAAAATGATAAGTACTTATTCTCAGTAAGTACTTATATGTTTGGGATTACTATTTTGATAACTGCTGAAACGTGAAAATAGGTGTTTAACAAGTGCAGTTGCAGTTACTGAAAAGAGATAAAATGACTAAAAAGTCTATTAATTTAATAAACTATTAATTGTTGTATAAATAATTAAAAAATATATTATTGGACATATAAATTTAAAATTATAAATAATAAAATATTAAATTACAATAAGAAAATATAAATAAAATAAATTTAATAATGGATACGTTGGGCTTACTTTTTATTAATTGAGGATATAATAGAAAATAATAATTATCGTAAGGTTATTAATGGAAAATATAATTTCTACCGCAGAAGTACTTTCTTACCGTAACCCTCTTTCTATTTATCGATTTCTGCGGTGGCACCGTACTTTCCTTCAACCTCCGGTTGTTCTCCCGCGGATCTAAACATGTGATTGCGTTTGAAAATTGCAGTAAATAAGTACTTATTTTTATCGCACCGCAGATCTAAACGCAGCTTAAGTCAAACTTCTAAGGGTACAACTGGAGTCCAATCTAAAACTCTGATCAGGCTTAACTCATGTCCAATCTAAAAACTCAAACCCAAAATCCCCAACTCTATTTTAACCCAGTCTGACTGTATAACCATCTAAGTCACCATCATCGAATCCTCACTACAAGTCTGCAACCAAGTCTCTATTACCAAATGAGCTTTTCCACTTTCCTAGATTTCAAACAGATACTAGACTGTTTGTATTCCAATCTCTTACTTACTCAATCTCTTCATTCATTCCATATTGTAATTTAATCTTTTACTAACAATAGAGCATTCATCTTTGTCCATTTCTTTTATTATAATAGAGACTAGAAAATGGAAAAGCAGCAATGATGCTCAAGGAAGCCAACAGCGGGAATGAAGAAGAATATCAGGAAGATGATGCCCAGAGGAAGCCATCGATGAAAGCAACACCAAAAATCTTGAGCTTTTCTATTTGACGGTCTTTTCCATTTTCTACTCTACCAACCTTCTCCTCATCTCTATGAAAGAGAGTTGGACATAAGAGGCATCACTATAAGAAAGAAAATGATGAAGACTTGAAGGTTAATTCCTATATATACTTACATTCTTATTTTGGTGTATGTGCGCGTAATATTTCCAATTGTGTCGAGCCATGGAGTTTAAGATTCAGTCTAACTTGAAGTTCGAAATTAAAAAAAAAACTTGACCTTAACTTGAAATTTGGTCAATTCAGACTAAACTCGTTAACTTCGAGTTAAACCAAGTTGGGTCAGACCAAGTCTAAGCTCTTTCTGTCAAGAATGATTTTTGGTGAATTTAGTCATGTTTAAATTATGTGAGGTGAGAAAAATTCTATCAGTTAGAATTCATATATAAATATATTATTGTGAACCTAATTTGCTTTATTATTCAATATTTTATTTCTTTTTCTAACATTTGTTGATAAAAACTGAAAGCATTTAAAAATATTTTTCACAATATTTTTTCTTTTTTCTTTATTTTATTTTTGTGCTCCTATGTGTATACTTTATGTAAAAAGTACAAGTTGTTATTCCATACGAAAATTGATTGCGTCACTAAAAATATATAATAATTATTTCAAAATTACAATATTATAATGTTCAATTTTTTATTTTTATAAATTTGATAAGATGTTGAAGAATATTGCCTATAATTGTTTGGATAAAGACTATTTAAATTATAATTCACTTATCATGATTTGGAATCGGATTTCAGGAGAGTTTTGACCTCGGGTCCTCAGGTGTAAGTCCTTAAAAATATAGAAGACAATTGACGGGCAGGCAAGCCCATTTTGATATCAACCAAAGCTTATAATGGTAACACTTTTAGCCAAAGTCTCTGAACAAAGTTTAAACCTCAAAAAGAGTAACCGGTCAAGCCGCTCAGCTCTACGAGGTTATAAAATTGCCCCAAAATGTTAAAACTTGGCTTGAAAGATGAAGCTCGATTTAGGTCTTTTCAAGTATAATATCAAATTGAGACGTGAGAGAGAGCATGTTTAATCTGTAGGTAGCGAGTAGGTTTGAAATACAGGTATGCCATTGCCTCACAGAAGAGTCAACGAAACTGGGGCGCACATGGGACCGACTTATTTAGAAGAGCCAAGGACGAGAGTGAAAGAGGATTTTAAATTGTGTTGATTGTACTTCGACTGGATAAGGGTTGTTTAAGACATGATGATGACAGTCCATAGCGATGCCAATCATCTCTTTAGTCACGCAAAGCATAAAAAATTTCTCTATTGAATGAATGCAAGTTCTCATAATATACAAGGGCAAGATTAGATTGAATTAACATCGCGGTTATGGGAGTCTCCCCTACTTTGTTAATTAAAACCTTTTATGTCGTGTCACTTAGAAAGTAATTCTTATGCATGTAATAATCTTCCCTTTGTTTACATATCAAAATTAAATTATTTCTTATAGAAATTATGATATACCAATCATGAAAATGAATACGTTAAAGTCATTTATATGTTCCAATTCAGTAGAATTAATACATCAAGATCATCAAACGTTATCTCACTAGTTGGAGATTATAGCTCGCTCTTTTTAATGTTTTGTGGTGCAAGGCTATTTCTGTGACTTTTAACTCTTACTTAGTTTCTAGCCTGTTGTGATGATGCGTGAATCGAACTGATCAGCAAGCTAGAGAACAATCTGCGGTGCTTTCAACAATCTAAAATGGTGCTCCGAGGGAATGCTTTAGAATCACTCCTCACAGCTGTAAGAAAAGGGCGTGGATGATGGTTCTCCAGGAACTGTCAATAGTCATTAAGTGCTTTGCAAGTAATTAAACGATAAAACTCGTGGAAAACAGTATTACAAGCGCAGTTGAAAATTAGATTAGAATCTCATTTGGATTGATTATGAAATAGCTTTTTGCCTTCAAGGCCATTGCTTTTCACTGGCAATGTATCGAGCCAGAAACTGCTGGAACTGGACAACTAAAGGCACATGATAATTCCTTTCTTTGTTATTTGATCTAACCTCTACATACAATTTTGGCCTGAGTATTACAATTTCAAAGAAAAATATAAAAGAAAAAGCACGAAAAAAAAAAGAAGTCTTTACAAGCACTAGTCTCATCAAAACTCGACTCTGGGGTTTGACGGTACAGGCCATTTGGAAATAACGTAACGCCCGAAAATTTCAGGCTACCAGCAAAAACTGGCGTCTACTAGCTGAAGACATCATCAGAGGGATCCGAGAGCTTCTATTAATGCAACACCACTCCACCCGCTAGGTGTCCTGGACAAGGATCCCATTAATTTCTGATTGGTTTAGTTTTGTAATGTTTATTGTGAAATGAGGGTACTCCCCTGGGCAACTCCGACTCTGTAATTATACTTCCTATTAATACATCCTTTCTTTTTTCAAAAGAAAAAAACTCGACTCTGTTTCCAAACTTAAAAGAGTTACAAGCCATAGCTTTCCTGATGGACAATGCTGCGGAGACTGGCAAAGAGAAGGCAGGCGCAGTTAATCATCATCGAGTATCATTTTCCCTTTCAGAGCTACACAATTAAATCTTCTCTCTTTAGTAAGCTAGATGTGGCAAGATGTATCACAGTACTATTAGATTCTGAAGCTCGACAATACCTTACAGTTTCTTCAATATTCTTGCTACTGATGCTTGCCTCTTCTGACTCCTGTGTTTCTAATGACACAACTGATTTCTCTTTAAGCAAACTAGATAAACTTCTGCAGAACTATTGATCAATGAAAGATCATATCACCACAAGTTACACACCAGATTATATAATCCGCAACCCAGCAGTGACATTACTAACTTATAGAAAGGATCATTTACCTCCTTGTAAACTCTTAGCTCTCCTGCAGATTTTGATATTTCGACTACACAATTAGCAGGAGCAACTTCAATCACCTAAAAATTTGACAAATAATGATCAGACTTCTTAGACAGTGGGCCTTGGTGATGTATTCCAGGATTGTTTTTGGTAATGGATTACCTCTGCTGACAGGTCATAACATGACCTGGTACATCTAGTCATCTTTTCTTTTTGATGCATTTTCATCTGCCACGGTATACCATAGCCGTCAGTTTCCTTGACAACAGAAACTCGTATCATAATCTAGCCAAATTTACCATGAAATTTTTCCTCCTTTCAACTGAGAGACTTGCGTCCGTTGCAGCAACTTCTATTTTCTTTATGGTCTCACCAACTGTAAGCTTGGATCCTATCCTTGTTGTCTTTTTAGTGTCTGCCTGCATAAGGCTAGAGTTTGTTACATAGTGATAGTCTTAGCATGCAAGCCTATTGAGAGGTTATGTCCAAATACATGCCTGATCTTCAAATAGACCTGATAAATCAAGGTCATGTGACATAGCTATCAACTTAAAAGCGTTTATGAAACTTGAAGATTTTGGATTCTTTGCCTCTTCTGCATTTTCCTGCGGATAATTTTGTGACTTAAGTAAAATGGAGAACTGATATCTCTACACTATCTATAAGCATTTACCTCAACTGAATCAAAAGCAGCGTTAACATCATCCAAGCTGATTTTCTCATCGCATTCATACGCACAAGAAGCGAAATATTCTGTCTTAAACCAGCTATCTTCAATGATCTCGGGTATCTTGATCCGCTGTAATGAGAAAAGGGGTTCATCAGTATCCTTTCCGTCTGTTGTTCATCCAGTTCTTGAATTTGAGAACCGAAATGCATAAATATTCATACCCTTGTAGGATTTGGATCAAGCATTCTTGAGATCAGTTTCTTCTGATTCTCTGTAAACCATTTGGGACATGCGTATTCTGCTCTGGATATCTTTTTCACATGGACAATTTCATAGACGTAAGCAATTATCCTTTTCATTAGTTGACTTATATCTGAGTTCCAGTATCACAACCAACCTTTCTGTACAACATCATAAGGTTACGGTCATCGAATGGTAGATAACCTGCAAGTAGCTCAAAAAGGATTACTCCACAGGACCAAACATCCGCTGATGCTCCATCATAACCCCCATTTGAGAGAAGCTGTTCAATAGAAAATCAACCAGCAGCTAAGGTATTGGTTCAAGTTTGAAAATTTTCTTCAGCTATTACCAAATATTTTACTTTTGTCATAAGTTTGAATTGAGTTTCTTCAAATGAGGGTAAAAAGCTGAGAAATTTTGTCTCTCACCTCAGGTGCCACATAGCATGGGGAGCCACAAGCAGTGGTTAATATGCCACCAGGCTGTCAGTCAGAATTGGAGGGAACGACCACTTAGTTCGGAGAAGAAAGAAAGGAACTCTATGGAAGAAGTAATTGGTAGTTTTATCTATGGAGTATACCTTGCGCAATGCACTTAATCCAAAGTCAGAAACTTTGACCTTTCCATTATTATCCAAAAGCAGGTTTTCTGGCTGCAAAACGGAGATCCTGATCAGTTTGCACAAGTCCATTGAAGGTAGGGAAAATGTTACAAAGCGTACAAGGGATTATTAACCTTCAGGTCTCTGTGATAAACCCCTCTGTTGTGACAATAGTCCACTGCATCAATCAATTGCTGGAAAAGCTTTCTTGCCTCAGACTCACCTAGTTTCTTCGCATACGACTGGACATCAGAAATTAAACAGAATCAGAAATATCACTTGACACAGGGAGATTGTTGAAACACCATTTCGGATTGCTGCACAAAATTTACTGCTGACCAATTTGTCAGAAAGTTGTCCGCCGGCTACATATTCCATTACTATGTATATTCTAGTTTTCGTGCCAAGAACCTGGAATTCCAATTTCAGCATCAAGGGAGTGTAGATAATTGAGATAGAGACTTTTTCCAGAGCTGCTCTGAGAGAAGATCATATATGCCATTTGTAAACAGAACCAATAGAAAATCTGACAGATATACCTCATGTATCCGAACTATGTTGGGGTGATGCAGAAGTTTCATAGTTCTAATCTCCCTTTGCACCTGAACCAGTATCTAAAAGTGTTAGAAAGGGAAGAAGATGTGCGTTGACAAAAATTACTTCCAAACAAAAGAAACGAGGAAGGTGCAGACAGAACGATTCATAGATCCACCTGATACTTGAGATTGCTTTCTACAACCATGTGTTTGTCAATGATCTTGATTGCGACGTAATGGCCATTGGTGGTATCAACAGCAAGCTTTACCTTAGCGAACGTTCCTTCCCCTATAGTCCGGCCAAGTTGATACTTGCCAACGTGGTGAGAAAATCCCATTTGCTTAAAAAACCTGTGCCTATATCTTTCTAATCGTCAAACTTCTCAGATAATCTGTAGCTTGCTAAAACAACCCATCTCAAGGCCTGAAACCGTCTTTAAGTTTCCAGTATCCGTACTCAATGATGAAAAAAAAGTAAATTCAATTTTGAGGATGGCTCTTGCGTGTTTCTCATGTTTGCCATGTTTGTTAAGAGGTTTCTCTTTATAAACAATCTTGTCGATTAAACACACATACGCAATTGAAAGACTACTGGTTTGAAAGATTTAGTACTTTTGTGATTTTCATGGAAAGTAGGACGGTTAGTTGGCTAGTTGGTGAACGTGTTTTGAATGGAAGTTGGCTGTTCTTGTCACAACCACAAGCACCAAGTAAAACGGTGCTCTTTTGGTCACTGTTCACAGGACAAACTTGGAATATATTTGCATTTATTTATCGGTATGCATTCAGGTACTCCTGATTTCACAATTTTGTAGAAGGCACAAATGCAATTATATTTTTGGTAACAAGGCATTATTTTGCATATTCATTCACGTTCTCTTTGTAGGCATACAGAATTGGTTACTGGGCTTAGGCTCAGCTGAATGGAGTAACAGCTTTTACTTGTATCACCTCCTAAAAGGTGCACCAATTCCAATGCATTTAAAGTAACTCTAAACGTTGAACTCTAACATTAGGAGCTCCCATCCTCTGTACCCTCGGGATTGGTAGAGGATGTAAATTGCAGGATGTGCCTCAACTGACCAAGGATTTAAGCTTACCAACTGATCTCACTATACAAGGGACCCAAATCTTAAAGGTTGCCCCCAAGATTCAAACCCCTACCTTACAGGTCGCCGGCATGATAAGTACCACATCACCCAAGCCTTTGCCAATTGAGCTATACCCCCGGGGCAATTTATGCTAATGTAGTTTATGAACAGAAGTTGCTAATAGCCAACCACTTTATTTTATCTTTTACATGTCTTTAGGAATTGTGTAATTTATAATATAATATAAAATCACGTTTATCTCATTGGCCCTACAATCAATAAAGCGATGGAACGTTCTCAGAAGGGGGGTATGCAAAAATTTCTTCAGCTTATTGCTATTTAAGATGCTGGCACCATCAATACAGAAACTTTAAAGATTGTGCTCCTCCTAAAGTCCATCTGCCTGTTGACATAATGCAAGAAAATCAAATACATTGATATTTAATTGCCAACTCGATTTATTTGACAATACAATTAACATTTGGAGGTCTAATACCCCATCGGAGATTCTTAAACAAAAAGGCTTCGTTGTTCAATTTTATTTCCAACATACATATATAGATGACAACCTTTAACTCTTAAGTCACACACTTAACCACTATATCTACCAAATTGCTTTTGCCATAGATATTGATTAATTTTCCTTACTTAGACAACAATATTACCAATGCATTTAATGATATATTTGACAAAAGTCTATCAAATTTGTGAAATGCAAAATACTTTTATTAAATTTGTGAGTTGTTGTTTATTGAATTCAAGGCACTTTATTTGTTTAACAAAAATATTTAAAAAGAATAAGATCTTGTTAACAAAAAGCTTCTTTTTTTTTTCCATTTCTCTATCAATAAAATACAAGCTGAAGTTGAGGGAATAGTCTAATATTTGATAATCTTTTCTTCAAATCTAAAGTCTTTAGTTTAAATCCTCATTTGCGTCTTAGGAAATAGAGAACTAATTATAAACGATAATTTTATAAACTGCATTTGCAATTCTAAACAAACCTTTAAACTGTAAGACTAAGAGTTTCCACAAGTTACGTGTTCATGAAAGGCTATGTAAACATTTGGGAACGCAATGCTCTAGATGAAATAGATATTGTTAACTTTCTTTTAATAACACCTTAGCCACATTTCGAGGTTTCAAACTTCAAACCATCACGAGTCAAACGGAGCTAGCAATTTAATTAATTCTTATTAATACATTATTCTTATATTG
The DNA here is from genome assembly GCA_027576715.1 of Erythroxylum flavicans. Taxonomy (NCBI): domain Eukaryota; kingdom Viridiplantae; phylum Streptophyta; class Magnoliopsida; order Malpighiales; family Erythroxylaceae; genus Erythroxylum; species Erythroxylum flavicans. Next base: position 30,386,373 of record JANZXP010000194.1, on the reverse strand, counting down.
AAGATCCACGAGAGACCTTCCTGCTTCCTTTAAGAGTAATATTACGCCCTTTTCATTTGTAATTTGACTAGTAGTAAAGCGTTGGACTGTTCCTCTTTATCAAAATGTTTACGTAAAAACTCAAACAAGTACTTGGACTCTAACAGAGATTACAATTTTAAATTGTTTCGTGCTGTGGTTATTTAGCTACTCTTAATCCTTTCACAGGCTTATATATCCCGCCGTGTTGAATGATCTCACTGGATATTAAACAAAATTGAACACATGAAGGCTAAGCTGTGTCAGTGTCGGGACTATTTCCTTGGAGTTTGAATAAATTTTATTTGAGAATAGTTAAAAGAAATTGCTAATAAAGTGGAAGAGACGGAGTTTTGGCTACTTAATTGGTAACTTCTGGAGTCAATTACCTCTCTAATAAAAACAAATAGCCAAAGGAGCTGGCAACCAGTCAATATCGCAACAGTATCGATAAGAAAAAGATTTAGGGGTAGGAAAAGCTAGATGTCACTTCCTGCTACATCAGGAAAAGTCACTTATCACTATAAATCAGATCTATTATAACGTTAACGTATTCTAATTCTTAGTTAATAAAAGATATAGAATGAAACCAATATTGGCCTACATAAAAACTTGACCAAACCTTTAAATATTTTTAAACAAAATGAAAATATTCAATCTCAGATTCCCAGGTAGATCTGATCCACAAGGGTTAGGCATTCGTGATGGCAAAATTAAGCTAATAATGTTTTGTATGATAATAGGCTGAAGAAGAAGAAGAAAAGGATCGATCACATGGGAGAAAACAGGGTAGGAGGTAAGTTGGCACGTGAACAAAACAACGTAGTTGGGCGTTTGCTGGATCACTTAATAAATAGTTTATTCAAGGTACAGTAGGGACTTGCATCTTTATATACATATATACAAAGCAATGATACACTTTTTTATATGATAAATATAAAGCAATGATGCACACCTCCATTATACATTGAGTACCGATCGACATACGCTTGCCGTGTAACATTGGTTAAAGCATATGTTATATTCCTTATTCTTTGGTTAATAAGACGGAAAGACCTTAGGGAACTAAACTGCTGCAAAAAAACTTGAAAATCCAAGCCAAATAGAATACAGTAGTATGGACTTGTTTGATAAATAACTTATCAGCTATTTTTTGGTGGATTGAAATGTTCTAATTGTTTGATTATGTCAAACTGCTGATAATTATATTTAGTAATTAACTGATTGAGTTGGCGGATTGAATCCAATATGCTAATCTTGAAAACGCTCCTATGAACGGTTAATAAATTAAGGGACTAAAAGATTATTATATCAAAAAGTTATTACAAATTACTCAAAGAGATAGAGATGGAAATGAGTTTATTATTTAAATTTAATATATTTAATTTTAATTTTTGAAGTTGAATTAATGTCAAATTTGAGTTAAAATATACAAAGAGTTATCCCATTTTATATGTCTTCTTTTAACTTTGAAATGATGGTGTTGACTTTTTTTTCTATCTAAGTTCCTAATATTCAAAGAAATACTAACATATAATTCTCATGTCCTTATAAATCTTTTTTTAAGTCATGCCCTTACAAGTTATTTTACACATAAACAACTAACACTAAATAGTTAATTTTACTAAACACCTTTAAATAAACAGTTGACGTTATATACTAGTCAAATCAACTATATCAATCTCCTTGTCAGTTAACCGCTGATAGAATCAGTTAACAGCTAATGCAATCTGCTGATTGTCAAACAGGGCCTATATGTCTATTATTTCACAACCTTGTCTTTTGGTGATGAAATAAATATTCTTTAATTTTGATGAATGTTCACTTTCTAACACAGGGGGGAAGTATACATATCTATAATGTATTTAAGCTAATATTTTGAAAATGAAATATGGTTTGAACCTCTAAGAGAAAAGATGATCAAAGTTAAATAGGTAAAATGGGTTTAATAGAAATAAATCTATTATCATAAGATGTAATAAATCTACTTAAAAAGTATGGTTTGAACTTAAAAGAGAAAAGATAATCAAAGTTGAACACATAAAATGGGTTTACTAGAAATGAAACTATGATCATATGAAGTAATAAATGTCCTTAAAACGTTATTCTATTTCTTTTTGTTGTATATAATTCATATATACAAATGTGTAATTTTGGAGTTTCAGGTTTAAAATGAGCATGTTTTTAAGTAAATAGAACTGGGGACATGAGCATGGCTCAGGACATATCCCTTATGGAATTTAGAGATGAAGGTATATGTTTGTTAGTGTAATAGAGCTATTTTAAAGGAACTCACAATCTAGGACACAACCATGTTTTAAACATGAAAAAGTTAGCAAGATCTACAAGCTGGAGACATGATAGTATCTTAGGTCATGTATTAATGTGTAGAGAAATATAAGGATCTATGATTTGAAGACATGGACGTGCCAAAGCTAATGTCACGCTCTGCAAAGAGACAGTAAGATTTATATCCGAGCAAGACAGTGTCTAAGATTTAAGGTTCGATAAGTGGGCTATTTGATTAAAATTGTCCTAGTTAGGATTCACATGTATAAATATATGTTGTAAACTTAGTTTGTTGTAACCATCATCATATTATTCAATAGTGAATCAACTACCCTTAATTCCCAAAGATGTAGGCACTCCCAATTAGTTGAACCTTGTTAAAATTTTTCATATATTCTTGTTTTTGTTCATTCATTATTCTCTATTATTACTATTAATTTTTCTTAATGTGGTATTTGAGCATCATTGTGTCAACAATTTTTTTGATTGTAAAGTTTGAAGTGAGAAACTTCAAGTAAATTGAGACCTTCAAACTGTGATAATAAAAAGTGAAGGATCTATTAGCGCATAAGGCATGTTGAAGGGTTTGTGAGAGAATAAGTTAGTAGATATAGATGCTCGATTAGAGCACAAGTAGTTGGAACATTATGATTTTTTCTGGTAGATTACCATATCAAGGAGATTGCATCCCTCTAGCTATATGGAAGAAACTGAAGAATTGCTGTATGTTAAAGTCTCTCAGAAATGATTTGTATTTGGAGAAGAAAATGTACATATAGAAGATACATGGAGGAACATATTTAAAGAAACATATTAATGCATCCAACAAAATAATTAGTGATTTGTTAAAGCTCTAGATGACTATTGAAAACAAGGATAAAGCAATGTCTACTTTGTTCTTTACTTCTTTTCTATGAATATCTAATGACTACAATCACATTGAGTAAGGAAATAGTTAGTTTGGAGGACATCACTACGACATTATTAGCTCACAACCAATAGAAACTCAATATTGGTTAAATATCTTAAGGTGAAGAGTTATATATGAAGGGCAACTAGGATTGTTGGAGGAAGTATAATAAGGATGGCTTGTCCAAGAGGAGTTCTAAATCTAAATCAAATTCAGACAATTTGTGGCTAAAGTTTGAGCAAACAAGACATATTAAGAGATACAATCCAAATAAGAAGAGGTAGGGTGATAAAAGAAAGTATCATGATTCATTAAGATCTGCTAATATATATACTGTACAGTAAGGACTCAAATTGTAGTGATGGAGATATAATCTACATTTTAGCTAGTTAACTTCATGATTCATAGATTCTAGATACAAGATGCTCACATCATATAACACCAAACAAGGATTGGTTTATGTCATATACATCACATAACTTTGACATTATCCAGTTGGGGGATGATGAAACTTACAAAATCAGCAAAATAGGATAAGATCAATACATTTGATAATGTTGTTAGGATATTATGATGTTTGATACATAGTAAATTTGAGGAAGATGTTTCTACATGTTTTATATACTTGAAAAACATTTTAAGGCGACATTCACGATGTGCAAGTATAAAACCAAAGGAATTGTAAATTATATGCATAATGATTTTTAGGGTCTTACTAGAGAGTTATCATTGGGGAGCTCTCAATATTTTGTAACATTAATTGTTAATTTTTTGAAAAAAAAGTATGGGTTATACTTCACAAAGTAAAATTCAAGGTCTTTGCAAACTTACAAATATGGAAATTTAAGGTGAAGAATTGGAGATACAAAAAAAATTAATACTTAAGATTATACGATGACACTAAGTACAGAGGCTCACAATTTAAAAAATTTTATAAGAAGTATGGGATATAGAGACACTACATATTTTGGAAACACCATAGCATAGCAACAATTTCAAAAGGATGAACATATATATAATTAAAAATATTAGGTATTTAAGGCTAAGAGTAGTGATCCCTAAAACTTTTTAAGCTAAAAATATAAGTATAATGTGTTACCTCATCAACAGATCACTATGAAAATTACTAGATAAGAGAGTGGCAGAGGAAGTGTGGATATGAAGTAAGGTAAATCCCTATGGAAATCACTAGACTTCAAAGGTTTGAAGGGGTATAAGTTTTAGATCTAGCATCAAAGAAGATGGTGATTAGTAAGCATTCAATAATTGATGAGAAACATATGTTAAAACATATATATAAAAATGTGCTAGGATTAGTAGAGGGTAATATAAAGGATACAAGTAGAACTAGGACAATTTGGAGCAGACTTAAAAAGTACTAAAAATTCTAGTTTAAAAATAAACCAATGATAATAGAAGAATATCAATAAAGTATAGTGCAAGATATATTATTAGGCTACCAAATAGATATAGTTGGGAAGACTCGTTATGTTTCATACTTATCGTAAGTAATAGGGATTCAACTAACTTTTAGGTGGCTATAAACATTTAAGATTGTCACAAACCAAATGGGCACATGATGGGCATATAAAACTCAAAAGCAAAAGCCAACCTAACTACGAGTGACAATAATAGATATAAAATCTTAAACAATAAATAACAACATAGGCACACGTAAGTACAAATACAATAAAGTATAATAATTTTAGCATGTGTCAGAAGAAAAATTTTAAACATACTAAATCATATCATTGCAGAAGTTAGATTACAAATGCAATTGAAAAAAATTGAAAAACATACATAGAAGTAGATAAGTTATAGTCGACACTCTTCATAGTCACTGTTATGAAGCTAGTAGTAGCTGACATGAAAAATAGAGTTGAGGGGAGTCAACCCTCACTAAGTAAGTCCATATCCCCTCACGATACCCAATGACATGCTCATATAATATACAATTTATATTAGTATACACGCACATAAATGTTGCATGAAAAATTGCATACAATACAAAATAAATCATGGAGATGGAATATTTGTAAAACTTTAGTCTCTAAGGGCAAATCTTCATAATATTATACCTTGAATGGCTACATAGAGTTTAGCATCACTAACAGTTTAGCCATATACCTATACTTATATAACTGTAAGGCTTTCTTTATCTAAAGAGGTTGCAGGGAGGCATCCCTAACAAACCAGCCCTCACTTAGTATGTCCAAAGTCAATAATATACATATCAAATAAGGACTAGACTGAGCTAAGCATCAAATAGGATTAGTCTATTCATATCACAATCATATTTCATAATCAAACTAGTGTATACCTGGTCTTGATGTATATCCATTATATGGCACATTTTACAAATTTTTTCCTCCTCCACATTTATAATCAAACACATCCTTTCACAATCCAAATATCAATACCTTAATTTCACAAAACAAGCACTTAATCATATGAGAACCATCGTAAACGCATACAATATGCACTAGGTATCCAAACCTATACCTATACACTTAGATATCGCAGTATTATTCTTATAGGCCTCATAGCTGCTCAAATTATATATATATAGAGCTATAGGTATTATATATATCTATATATATATATATACACATATAAGTACGTATAGCTATATATATAGACTCGACTGGACTAAGCATCAAATAGGATTAGTCTATATCATATCACTATTATATCTCATAATCAAACTAGTGTGTACCTGGTCTTGAAGTATATCCATTATGTGACATATTTTACAATTTTTTTCCTCTTCCACATTCATAATCAAAAACATCCTTTCACAATCCAAATATCAATACCTTAATTTCACAAAACAAGCACTCAATCATGTGAGAACCATCATAAACGCATACAATATGCAATAGGTATCCAAACCTATACCTATACACTTAAATATCTCAGTATTATTCTTATAGGCCTCATGATAATAGCTGCTCAAATTATATATATATATATACATATTCATGTGCATAAGGGTAAGGGCTTCTATCCTGGCTTAACATGTCATCAATTATATCAATATAGAACTATACTCAGTATAGGGTATGGATTCAATATTGGTAGATAGTTATGAACTTACTGATTGCTGTACTTATCAATCTGAACCTTCAAATGTAGTCTCACTCTTGGTATACCTATAAAATAGGGAAAGAACTATCCTAATCATTGTCATTTATAAGTCGTTGGACTTAATTAACAACTTAGGACTCATTAGGTTTGCTATAATGGTCCAATTATGCAATTAAGCCTTTGATCATATTCTTACATAAATTTTTTGTGATTTTTAATTTACAAATTATTAAGAATTTTGCTATGTTCTGAAGGAAAAATAATCAGTGCAATTTATTGGAATTTTCAAATTTCTTTTGAAAAAAATTTGTCGAAAGGTCACTGGAATAGTATTTATGGCAATTGAAATATTCTGGTCTCAAAATTCAATGATTTTACACCAAATGAAGGCTCGTGATGAGTAGAACAAATTTTATAACTATAAGAACTTAAATTCTTGACAATCTAAATGAATTGAAGAAAATTTATTTTAGAGCCCTAACCTTTATTTTCATCAATTAGTAACGATACAGACAATAATTAGTAATGAGACCATTGGGCTTATACACCTAACATTGAGGGGAATCCAATGGTGATGGTGATGGTTGGCAACATTCATTAGAGGTAACTGATTGAAGAATTGAGTTTTTCTTAATTTTCTTCTCAAATTTGTGAAAATTTTAGTGTTGATGTGAGGTAAAATGAGTATGATTATGAAGGGCTCGAAAAGAGGAGTTAATTGGTATATATGGTTAGTTATTTAGAGTCTCTAATAATGAAGAATAAAGGAAGAGAATGGTTTCATGAATGGTAACCTTTCGAGGTGAATATATATTCATGAATAGGATCAAAGGCTTAATTGTACAATTAGACCATTATAGCAAACCTAATGAATCCTAAGTTGTTAATTAAGTCCAACGACTTGTAAATGAAATTGATTAGGATAGTTCTTTTCCTATTTTATAGGTATTTGTTTTCACCTCAAAAGGTTACTATTTATGAAACCATTCTCT
>JANZXP010000194.1:30349344-30378977 GCA_027576715.1 Erythroxylum flavicans | reverse complement strand
TTAAAATTATAAATAATAAAATATTAAATTAAAATAAGAAAAATATAAATAAAATAAATTTAGTAAATAAAATATTTAATAAAAATATATTATTAGTCATATAAATTCAAATTATAAACGAAGAAGACGATACGTTGGATTTACTTTCTATTAATTGAGGGTATATTAGAAAATAATAATTTTCAGAAGGTTATTAATGGAAAGTAGAATTTCTACAGCAGAAGCACTTTCTTACCGCAAACCTCTTTCTGCTTATCGATTTCTGCAGTGGTATCGCACTTTCTTCCAACCTCCAGTTGTTCTCCTGCAGATCCAAACATGAACTGCGATAGATAAGTACTTATCCCACTACACCGCAAATCCAAACGGAACCTTAATTGAGAGAACGTGAAAGATATCAAGTTGAAAGTTAAATCCCTGAGAATTAAGATGTTATGCGTGTGTGTATATATATATATATAGACATAAACTTATTAATTAGATATATATATAAACTTATGATTAAATTAATTATTTGTATTAATTTTATATAATTATTTTAAAAAATATATAAAATACTTCATACTATAACACTATTAATGATAAAATTTAATATTGTTGAAATGAATTTATTCATTATATTCAAAAAAAATTAGGCACTTTGCAAAATTTAGTAACACTTGGAACATGTTTGATTTTTATGATTTTTCTTAACTTCAACCTTTACAATCACGTTAAAAAAAGTTTTTCTCGTATTTATTTTTAAAATTTAATCGACAGTTTATTAAATTATTCTTAACACCAGTATAAATTTACATGTTAAAATTATAAATATTAAAAATTTCATGAAGATCATAACAACTCAACTCAATTAAATTCTATCAAAAAGGTAAAACACATTTTCTGAATATGGTTCATAAGCAGGGAATTTAGTGAGTGACGATACTAAGAAGATATTAACAGGAAGACGATTCGGTAAGACCAGGCTCACTTTTCTATTTTGTTCTAGACAGAGACAAAAGTTAAGGAATAAAGCTTCCTTTGTTGAACTATTGCTAAGGCTCTTTTTCGTACTATTTGTGAATAATAAAGAAATTAGTAGGTCACTAATAGTAGTTTAGTCGATTACTTTATATTAAAGTAGTTCATAGTTCTTTGGTTGGTAAAAAGTGTATTTTGAATTTTAACGTTTATAATATAATATATAACAGATCCTAATGTTTTGAAATATTTAAATTGAATTATAACATTTTCAAAATATTTAAAATAGATCTTAAATAAATAGAAAATTTAGTAGGTTTAACTCTCTATCAGTTAAATATTATATCTATGTTGATGTTATACTATTTTTTATTTTTTAATAAAAAATAAATCTTGTTTTTAAAATGTATAAAAGTAGATTTTACCGTCAATTGACAAATGAGACTCATTTTCTGATATATATAAAATTGAGTCTCACTGTCACATGACAATAGGATGCACTTTTTAATTAATATAAAAGAGTTAATTATGTGACAGCCAAACCTACTTTTGAATTTTAAAAATATAAAAAATACTGTCAGTATTAATATAATATTTAACTAACTGAGAATTTATTCAGCCAAATTTTTTGTTTATTTGAGTTTTGTTCTGAATGTTTTGAAAACATCAGAATTCAATTTGAATGTTTCAAAACCTTATGGTTCAAACTGTATTTTATTATATACATTAAGGTTTAAAATATTTAGATTAACAAATTGAAAGGCTAAAGTGAAAAAAAATTATATGTAAACATTTTTTATGATATATTATGAGCCATTTTGGTACCTTTTTTTGGTTGGTATGCCATTTTATTACCGTTTTCCGGTCGGAACGAGGATACTATACCCATAACTGTGACATAAGCATCAGCTTTAACCTGTTCTTAGGTAATTTACACTATTAGTTACATATACATATCTTCTATTGATCAGTATAGAGGGCAGAGTAATTGCAAGTGTCTTAAAACAAACACTCAAATAATGGTCTCCTACACTGTCCAAAAACAAGACACTAACCAAGCAAGTGGGATGGAACAAAAGTTTGGTAACATAAAATTAGCAAATGAGGTAAGTGCAGGTTGGACTGGTACTGAAATAAGCAGTGCAATGACAAGAACAAGTAATGTAACGATGATTATGCACTCATGTCCCTATCTTCATGTGTCTTGAAAAGGAGTTGCCTTTTTTGAACATTTCCCTTTTTTCCTTCTGTTGGATATGTAGGGGATCAAAGGATTGATCCTTAACCAGATGGTTCCCAGAATTCGGTGTGAAGGTATGCTTCAGGGCTCAATCTACAAGTGAATTTAAGTGAAGCTGAACAATTAACGAATAAAACAATCACCTTTTATGCTTGAAACCCAACTCCATTGCTAAAAGGGTTAAGGACTTGGGAACTTTATCTGACAGTGCACAAGCCTCTGGGTTATTAGGATCCAAACTTTGACCTTGCATGAAAGTCAACTCGAGATCTTCACCTCCATCAATATTTGATAACATGGTGGCGTAACCAGAGTTCGTACATCAGCATATGAAATGCATCATATTTGATGGGAGGTGAATTCCACTGGAAATGCTTCTGAACCTGATAATGCATGCCATGAGAAATATTCAGCAGTTCTTTTTTGTTGACTATTGTGAAAATGCTCCACTTGGGAAACAAACATAAGATTAATGGTGGACAGGCTTTTACCTCAACTAAATTCTTGTGCAGTTCAACAAACTTCTCATAGGGTATTCCTTTGAGAATCTGTTTGAGTTGGTACACGTCTTGCTCCTTAAGTATGACAGAAAATTTGTGCCAGTTCAGAATGTCATTGAATGGCAGATCATAATAGTTGGATAATATCACTGCAGCAAAAATGAGAAACTATTTAGGAAAATAAACTATGGCCCAATTTACTCGGACAAGGAAACATCAAAAGAAAAGGCACAAAACAGAGACAGAAGGGTCAGAGTTCTTTATGAGTCCAAAATAATAAGAAAGGTCTTTTATCCTGAACTTTCCTAAATAAGTGACATGGAACCTGAACATGTGACTCTTCCACCTCGACTAGTACTATTGCAATACTGAACAGCACAACTGTTATAATGATACAGAAGAGAGTACAAATAGAGATTTCAGTTCTCAAGTCAACAATCCTCACTTTTCTTGAAACTACATATAGTAATATGAGTTTTTCATGCGATCCAATTTTAAGAGTAACACATTTAAGCATGAAAAACATCAAAATATTGTTGCATTATCTTCCCCTTAATCATCGCATGCTGACCGTGACCTTTTATGTCAGACTAGATACAAAAGTTTGAACCTTCCTCAGTGCATTGCACGGTTCCATGATTGAGACTCAGAAAGTGAATTAATACAAAAGAGAAACTGAAAAAGCTCACTCTCAATCATTTTGATTGGTGAAGTGAAGGTACGTGATTTCAAGAGATTTTGAACCTATATTTTGGGTTAATGAACAGTTTACCCATTTATCTGAGGACTGAGGTATACAAGCTATTTCAACCAGAATTTTATACTCACCAGGAATACATCCATAATGAATTGAGTCAGCTATGCGAGCACTATTGACCTGAGAACCACCAGGACATATGCAAAATTTACTTCCGTAGAATCTCTTTTGATATACCAGATGCCCAGTTGCCCTACTAATTCTGTTATTCGAGATATCGAGTTCTGTATCATTCTCCCACACACGTGCCAGGATAACTCTGATTTTAGAGTTTCGGTGACCAGCCCAAAAACCAAGAGTTGTCCTGCAAAGCAGTTTTTGTTATGGATCTACATTTAAAAGTAGATTAGGTTGCATTCGAAGTTCAAGATCACCTTTAATAATAGACAATTTACTACACACCAACAATTTGAGGCAATGATCATATCAGATACCCAAGTCCAAACTAGTTTCAAGAGATCAGAACCGATCCAAAGCTGCACATAAGAATTTCTCTAGAACTATTTTCAGGTATTAGCATTCCTTGTTGAGAACAGGCAGCTGAAATCAATTGTTCGTCGAATGTTGCAACCTTGAAATAGCATATGATCCAAATACAAAATAAATGAGAAAGCGAAAAAAAAAACACAGTTTAAGCAATAATTCAGTTGTTTTCATTATAGAAGGACTATATACAGTTCAATTATAAGAATCACACATCCCCTCTTTCTTCTTCCTATAAAAAAAGTGGACAAAAAAAGGGTGGCAACACAATAATGACAAAAGTGTAGTGAATATAATTGCAATATGAAAATATACAAGTATAGAGTAACCTATCTGGATTCATGAAACAAGTTCATTAAGCTAGTAAGTCAAGCTTGATAATCAAAGAAACTTTGTTATCCTGGTACCTGTTTTCCACATCATTTCCTCCAGCAGGAAGAGCAAATGGCTGTAGTACTTGAGGAAGAGCAATATCCTTGTGTGGAATGAATCCAACATCGTAACTTGGTGAGCAAACCACTCTAATTGCATTTTTTACTAAGAAAGGATGTCCTTCAGTCGCCCTTACACCAACATCATGACAGGTAACAAAAAAATGATCTGCACCGAGAGTCCTGTTCCAGTAGGGATACTTGGAGATCAAGCTATCCACGTAATTCTGAACAATGATAGTCATATTCTCATATGATGTGCCCTGCAAAAACAATGAAAGCAAAATAACAATGATCACTGAACTGAATATTAGGTGGAAGTAAATGAATTCCCTGCTGCAGTTTGTTTTAAACTGTTGAATTGTTAATACCTATATCTTTGCCATCTTTCCGTTCACAATTAGTTAGATAATTGCTTTATGTTCCAAATGATATGATGTCATCTTTTGTGATTAAATGGTATGCTACCTTTGTATATGCTTTCATCCACCACACTTTGAAACAATCAAGCAAGCTCATAATGAAACTTAGAACATATAGTTACAAGGCTAGATTTCTAACAGAACATGTTCAAACTTGACAGGAATTTTTTCCTTGACAACTTTCAATGTCATTTTAATGGAAAACAAATATGAGAACTGTTTCAGTTCAGCAAAACCGTGAGTTGAAACTTCCAACAAGTATTAGTCCCTCAATAAAGCTAAAGTTTTTCATTTTTCACTAAGAAATTGGGCAAAACAAAAGAAGTAGTAGCAAATATAAGCATTAAGTTAATTCATTAAAATTAAAGACGAAGTATTGACAAAAAACCCTACCTTCCCTCGCATCTTGTGGCAGGAGATCGGAATGAAGAAGAGATGAGCCTGATCCGGATCTTTCGTCAAGAATCGACTTTCTCGAATATTTTGGAAGAAGTAACCTTCACTCGCGTACTTTCCAGTAAGCTTCCTTGGAGTCTGATAGAAAGTGTTTGGATCTCCATCAGGATACACATAAACCTTGAAATTCTCTTCCATTTCCTCATAGCTCGCTTTGAACGTGCGTGGCGAATTGTACAGATCGCTGGCCTCATCGCTGACGCAAGATCTCGCATTCCACGTCTTCGCCTCCGAGCAATCGACGACGTTGGACGAGGCGATTCGGACAGGTGAGCGGAGAGAGTTGAGTGAGAGGCAAGTTAAGTAGACTAGCGTTATAGTTATGAGAACTAGGAGGACGCCTCTCGGTTGGAATTTCCCGGCAGACATCGCCGGCGACGGTGACAGTGTTTTTAAGTGTTAGCTCTAACGTGTGGAGAGTTCTTACTTTGAAAGCGGCATTTGGCTTTGGCCATGGCCATCTGTACTGTATCTAAGAACACTATCTTTTGTTTTTCCTTTAATTATTTAACAGAATTTATAATATAATATAAGAAGAAACACAGGAATCTCTGTCTTTTTTTAATTATTTTTCCTTTTCAAATGCAAAATTTTGAAAATAAAATTTTTTGAAAATAAGTAATAATTTATTACATTTTAAATTAATTACTTAAAAGTAAGTAATAGTTACTCTTTAAGCCAATTATTTGCATTTTATTTTTTTTAAAACTACTACGACAACAATACTCAGCAGAAATTTTACTGAAGCGCGTAGTTTGAAAATGTTTAGTAATACGCAACATTACCCCTAATTAATAACGAGATTATTTTTTAAAATATATTTTTAGAAATTTGATTCCCACCTAAAACAATATTAAATGATAAGATTCTAGAAGAAATAACAAATTAATATGAACTTAATTTAATATCTACAAATCAAGCTTAATTTAATTAAATTCAAAATCAAAATTTTAAAAAATTTGATTAATTATAAAAAATCTAATAAATTAAATAAAAAGATGTTTATTCAATTTAAAATTCAAAATTAATTTTTTTAATATAAAGACCCAACCCTTTTTAAACTCTAAGCTTAATTGTAATAAGATATTGATATTAGATAAAGCAATGATTTAACATCAAATAACAAGATTAAGGCTGACAATAATCCAATTCGACCCAAATTTGACTTTAACTCATTTTAAATTACTATCAAAATGATATTATTTTTAATTTAATCAACTGAATTCAAATTATATCAAGTCAGTCTCTTAAATTTAAATTTAATCTAAAATTGATCATTTTGTTGATTTCAGGCCGGATCAGGATCGGATTGGATCAGAGCCAAATATGTCAAACTTAAACAGTATTCGTTTATGTGGTTTATTAGAGCACTAGCATTGATCTACTCAAAATTCGAGTTAAATGTAGGGCATTACTAAATCCTAAATATACCCCCCTCTCTAAGCATGCCCACTTGGGACTTAACCTACAAGTCTCATTCTCACATTATTTTCCTGGGATTCGAACTTGCGACGAAGGATAAACCCAGGCCGGAACCTGATGGCTCTGATACTACTAAACTACCCAAAACTCGAGTCGATGGTAACGTATTACCAAATCCTAAATATTTACATAGCTATGACCGGAGATTAATGCACTATTTCCTAACGGGCAACTATGTAAGCAACTTAAATGGACACAAAACACAAATACAAGTCAGGAAAGAGCTCTCCCATTTTGAGGTTGTAGCATATACAAGAAAATACCACCTGCAACTGCAACATTAAGGGACTCGAACTCTCCTGACATTGGGATGCTCACAAGTTCGCATTCTTGTTGAGCTTTATTTGAGAGGCCATGCCCTTCATTTCCCAAAACCAACAGTAACGGCACATCAGCCAAAGATTCTGCAAACCCTTGCGACAACTGGGACACTAGCTTCAGCTCATCATTACACTCTGGATGACCAGCTAGCATCTTCATCTTGAACTCCTTTTTGATGGCCTCAAGATGATACCAATCACCAGACACGATCGGCAGTTGGAAGGATGCTCCTCGACTAGCTCTTAATGCTTTGCCGCTAAACGGATCGCAGCAACCAGGGAGTAAGAAAACACCACTCTGTTGGCCATCAATTATCATATCAGATATTCAAAATTCAGTCCCGAATTGACAATGAACTGAAGTAGACAGGGTTTCTCAGAAATACATTATGTGCAGCAATTGTGCAGAGTTCGTATGACAACAGCATCATAACACGAAAAACCTGGAGGGATCCTATGAAGTTTCACTCTGCTCTGGAGGGAGCAGTTAATGGATTCAGGAGAAGTTCTCAGAACAAGATCTTAAAATGTTTATCTTGCTATTAAAGATGCATGTTCTACGGTTTTCTGATGGTTAATATTAAGATGGATCCAAATTGGTATGGAAAAGCTTGATTCTTTTGATGTTTATCTTCCTTGCTTACCCATCTAAATGCCACAGCAGACCTGAGCAGTGTACCAAGGTTACCTGGATCCTGCAACAGACAGAGCATTCATGAGGGCAACATATATTCTACAACTTTACAACATAGGAGATCACTGCATAGCATTCAAGATTCTATTCTACAACCATGCTTTTTATTCCATGGGAATCCATTGAAACAATTTCAGGTTTCTAGTTAGTTACCAATGTAAGAAATTTCTGTAAGTTATGTGATTCAATTTTTCTTTGAAAAAGAAGAAAGAAAGGCAAGTGAAGACTAGACTGTTGAGTAAAAGCAACTTAACGGTGTCAATTTCAGTGAACGAACAAGCTAAAGCAGCAGAATCATCATAATTCCAAAATTCTTGAGGCACAATATGGACAAGAATCACATGACTGCATATTCTATGGAAACTCCAGGTTACAATGAAACTATAAAAGAGAACTCAAGCTAAAAACAAAGAGAATCAACAATTACCTGGATTCCTTCAAGGACTAGAATTCGATGTCGAGATGGGAACCATTTGCAAAAGTCAGAATCTTTCTGGTGAGAATTAGCAAGGAAGTAGCTGGTGGGGAATTTCATCAGAGCAATTGCTTCAATAGCCTCGGTAGATTGTATCTGGGAAAGCTTTTTCATGACCAAAGCGCTCACACGCAAAGTACGTTTAGCGGATTTCTCCAGTTCCTCAGGTACTTTGGCATTATCAAGAAGGAAAAGGTAATCAGTTTCAATAGTTCTTTCTTGCAATGACCCCTGAAATCTGTGTATCTCCCTGTGAAAAGACAAGCTTGATGTGAACTGGATAAAATCAAATTAAGGAAAATCGATGAAGAACCATGTAAATGCACAAAGAAAGAGAGGTGCCCGTATAAAAAAGATGTGGTTTTGAGAGTACCTGATAGGAGTGGTACCAATAACAAGAGCTGAAGCATGAGAATGGCGATAAGGGGAGCTGCGACTGAGCTTGACACAGTGCTTGACGAATGGATTGGAAGTACTGGTGATAGATTTCAGATGAGTTGGTAACGAAAATTTGGCCAACTCTGAACGATTATCAGTATCGTCTTGGTCTTCTTCTTCATGATAGTAGGATAGCTTTGCGATTGAAGAAATAGGTTTTAAAGGAGGTGGAGAAACTGTTGGTAGGGAAGGCGCGTACAGGCTCTGCATTTCTTATGCTTCGATGTCTCTACTCTACTAGGCACGAGAGATAGTGATATCAGGTGAGGACAGCCATGAATGATATATATGAGAAACTTGAGCCTATTCGACGATTTCGCTGTAAACATTAGGCGACCATCGGATTTGTGTGTATTGGCGTTCGAGTTTGGTACTTCGTGCGGCCAGTTTCCCAGGCTTGACAAAACAGTCTGGGCGGCCTGAAATCAATAGGCCCGGAACCGTTCGACTGAATTTTAGACCTAGTATGCACTTTTTTTAATTGTTGAACCTTAATTTTAGGATAAAACAACATTATTTTCGTATAAAATAATGCCATTTTTAATTTTAAATTTTTAATAAAAATTTAGGTTCTGGGCCACAGGCCAAGTCATCATACTCATTGTCATTTCTTATTTTTTTATAATTAGCGAGAAAGGTCAAAAAGACCAGGATGAATTTATAAGAATGTTCTCGTAGAGAGGATGGAAAGTCACAAATTGATCTGGCAGGTTAGGTGCATAATGTACTCCACCTAACGAGAGAGAAGCAAAAATCAATGAGGAAGAAGGAACGTCTTGAAAAGTGAGGTTCCGCCGGATCGAAAAATGTTCTATCGGAGTGGGGATTGCCAAATGCTGCTGTGCAACCTGATTTCCCAGGATTTTCAGCCTAGCAAAAGGATTCGCATGAGGCGACTCACTGTGTATCTCTACAGACACCTTTAAATGATGACATTGAATCGGATCGGAAAACATTTATTATTAGAATTTCTCGTTTTAAACAAATCTAATTTCTAGTAAGTAAGATAAATTAATTCTAGTCTAATTCTTAAAATTAATAAACCTAAGTTGTATATTCATTGAATCAAATTCTATTTAACTAAATTCATATCATATTCGAACATTTAAGTCTAAATTGGATTAGATTTGAACTCGAATTTTATGAAAAATGTTGAACTTAACTAATTATAATAATATAAACTCAAGTACTCCATTGGATTAGATTACTCTTCAATGGAGCAAGACCAAACACTGAGTAGAGTTGTGAGTTGTGACTCCAGACTTGGTCAACCCGGACTTGACCTATTAAGTTAAAGTCAGACAGGGCCACATCAAAAAAACCAATCCTAAAGCTAAGGCCTAGATAAAAGGATGATCATAGCTTCTAAAGATGGTGTTCACAAACAAATCCTTTTGGTCCTTGAGAACATAATTAAACACTAGTATTAGCATCCTATATCCTCTGAGATGCAGACAGATTCATTGAAGCTCCATGACTGGGGAAGCTATCAATAGAAACCATGGTGCTGTCATTATATACCCGTTCAGTTGTAGGTGGAAGATATAGCCTCTCGGATGCTGCTACTGTAGTGTTAATTCTTTGAACCATTTGAGGAATGTACACGGCCTCTGAAGTTGACTGCATAGCATCATTCCGTTGAGAAGCTGGGTTCATGTTTTCAGTCCTTTGATCAGGCACTCTAGCAATATATATTCTCTTGGAATTGGGTGACGAAATGGCATCGGGTCTCTGAGATGCTGAACTTATCTGATCACTTCTGTGAGATGTAGAAGGTATGTATCTACTCTCCGGAGGTGGGAATATGGAATTACGTCTTTGAAATGTTTGGCTCAGACGGTCATTCAAGTGTGTAGGATTTGCTATAATGTCGTACAATTTCTCTGAAGCTGGATGTACGGCAGTGTTGGTCCTGTGAGAGCTTGAAACTTTCTTATCATTCCTCTGTGATGTTGATGGACCTATGTTTTCATTCCCATGAGATGTAGACACATATAAACACTCAGACGCCAATGAGAATGCTGATTCATTCCTCTTGGTAGATGACCTGACATTTCCATTCCGTTGAGATGCAGACAAATAAATCCCCATTGATGGGGAAGAGATGCTTTCAGTCCTTTGAGAAGATAGGCTTGAAGTATCATTCCACTGAGATGTTTGGGGTATATAAACACTATCAGATGACTGGGACATGGTTAAAGCTATTTCGTGGCTTGAATTCGATGCAGAGAGGATACTGAAGGACACGTTATCTGGTAAATCCTGCTCAGCTGTCGGAGGCAACATTAGAGATGCTCCCTGGCTGTGTAGATCCTCATCAGTAATTGAATGTAAGGAAGACACTCCTGAATTCGGTAAATCCTCGTGCAGGAACTGTCTGTGCCTAGGGGAATCCCTCTCAGATGCAACTGACACGGCTGGCGACACTCTTTCACTGGGTGAATCTCTCTCGGATGGAGGCAAGGTTAACAAAACTCGTCTGCTTCCTGTTTCCATCTCAAAGTGCGTGAGAGTAGACAATGAAACTCCCAGACTAGGCAAGTCCCTCCATTGTTGAGCCACTGTCTTTATCTGCGTGTAAAACTGCACACCTGCCTTTCCTGCATTTCAGAACATACTCCACTGAGAGAGAAAAACAGAGAGAGAGATGAAATGAAAAAGTTCTTTATACTGCATAAACTCTTCATCAATGCCATATAACTCCAATCTTTTTCCTCCTCAGGTTTTTTCCTTTCTATGAACAAGGTTGGGTTTTGCATTAGTGAAGTGAATTGAAAGATGATATACCGCAAAAATTAAGATCGCCAGCAAATGATGCTTTCGGTTCATGCCATGTGGAGAATGGCAAAGGGATCGGAATTGGAATATTGACTCCGACCTGTTAACACAAAGCTCGCGTCAAATAATTTTTTAAGAGCTGACGATTACAGAGCACATACACGACCCAATAAAGACTAAGATAACTTGTGACAGCCCCACTTGGATGGACAGTGTAGGCACATGACAACTCCTTTTGATATTGAAATTTCATTTAGCTATTTTCAAGTGGAAATTTCACTTGGATTTAAACAGAAGTAATAAGCTGAAGCCGAAAAGTTTTAATGCTCTCCATTCACGCCATCAATATATTCCCTACATTGAATGCATCTGAAGAACTAAACCATATTCAGGCTTCAGTTTTTCAGTCTCTAGCTTGCATATTTCTCTTGCACTCTAGCAGATGGTGTCTCAGAGTAGTGTACTACATTGACAGGGCATGTAGGAATTAAAGATGGTAAAAGGGACGTCTTCGACATCTTTCCCAGACTTACCATGCCAGCATCAATATCGTTCTGGAACTTCCTTGCTGCAACCCCAGATGTTGTGAATATGGAAGCTCCATTCCCGTACCTGGATACAAGATTTCAAATGCAAACAATGTAGCAGAACCATGATTTACTACCACATGGAGAGAGTATGGAAAAATGCACCTAGTAAGGTTCCAACATAAATCGACAACCTAAAGATTCTTGAGAAAATATTATTAACATTGAGGACAGATTACATCCACTCAATCTTGCAGGAAGGGGGGAAGGAAAAAAAAAAGATTTGACAAGAAAAATATAGTCCAACTTGTTTACAATACTAAAGCTCATCAGTGCATCTTCCTCAGTCACTGCCAGTACCTATTTTTGTTTATAATGGCTATGGCCTCTTCCAGGCTGTCAGCCTGTTTGCAATCAAAAAGAGTTTGTCAACCTACTACAGACTAATTTACCATTCACAAAAAGCAAGTTAATCACTAATAAAAGGCGCACCTGCATGCACAGTAGTACCGGTCCAAAAATTTCTTCCTGCTCAACACAAACATTGCTGTCAACAATATGGCAAGGTCTTTGGTTCAATTCTTATATTACTGAGAAAAATGCATTATCCAAGTCGATTTATGCTAAAAAGCATATGAAAACTCAAGAAGTGAAATGTAGTTACCTTGTAGCAATCCATGTTGATAGTAACATCACACAAGATTGTTGGACCAACAAAGCTTCCCTTTTCATATCCTGGAACCTAAAAAAAGATTTAAAACAAAGACCAGACTAAGAAAGTAAACTCATCTAGAATAGAATGAAAAGACTCTCATATGTCACTAACCTTTGCAAGTAAAGGTAGGGTTTTAGATGGAAGACTTTAGCAGGTTAGATGTGAGAAAGAAGTGTATTAATTATTACTATCAGTCAACAGAAAGAAATGAGAATGGTATATACTGTGATGCCTAATTATGTCAATAGTCACTAACTAAGCTCCTAGTGTCATGTTTACATAGCTCGTAAAAAAGTTCACTTCATTTTGGATAACAGTTGCTTATGCTTACTTGGAGATATCTGTTGAGTTTTATCTGAAAGTAGAGAACTGAGATGATTGTTGATCTAAGTACCTCTCTTTTCTCATATGCCAAAATTTCAAACCCAACGTAGTAAGAGAAATTACAGATTCTCCACACCAACCTACCATCAACAGCCTACTTTTGGGCATCAAAACAAACCATGATTTGTAGAACAAGCTCCGGCAACTATTTGCCCATGTGTGAGCAGGAGCAGGTATAATCTAATAATTTCAGTTTTATATTATCAGCAATGAATAGCACAACATCAGAAAGGATAGAAACAAATACACACCAAAATGTTTCTTCCATCAAGATGAAGCCGAGCACCACTATCAACCGCACTCTGTACTAATCTATTCATCCAGTCCTTCACCTGTTCATTTTAGCATACCCATCTAAAGAGTATAAGAAAACCTAATGAAAAAGGAACCAAGTATGTAACAACCATAAACTAGAAATCAATGGGAAGAAACCAAACCATCTGGACAAATACTAGTTAATAAGTAACATCTAATGATATAAGAAAACCTCAAGAAAAAGTTACCATGTACAAGTCATATGCTAAGAAACCAACAGAAAGAAAAGCAAGCTAGCTAGGTGGAGTATATAAGTTAACTAAGAAATCAAACCTTGCATAATTATGAACAAAAGAAAACTAGCTACCAACATAAACTTTCACTTCATCAAGTAAATGAAATAATATTCTCAACCAAGTATCTTCACCTCTTTGCTAATCACTGGACCAAGGTCTGCACAGGGATCAGTGCCTGCGTTAACTTTAAGTGCTTTAGCACGCTCCACAAGGCCATTTTCCCTGGAAATATGAACAAACACTGATGTCAATGATATAAGTCTTGATTGCACTATAGCAGCAATTTCTAGAAGCATGACTTGACAATTACCCAAAACAGAAACAAAGAAGAACGAAACATGAAAGAAGCAGAAGAATAAGGAAACATGGATATACTACATTAATCAAAGATATGTTAGGATGGAGACTGCAAGGGACGTTCCTCTATCTTCCTATAAAGAGAGGTGAGTTCTGTTGGCCTACAATAGCAAAATGAACCAATGATGTTAACCTAAAATGCCTAGTGCTCTACTTGAGATGCACTGAAATTCAGCCATGCATCATTTCCCACCACCTCTTCTTGCTTTTTATTTTCTAAACTTAGAATGAGGTCTTCACATTCTAGAAACAAAAAGACAACATCTCTTGACTGCTTACATGGGTAGCAAGAACACAATATACAAAATCTTTTAATACCAAATACGGTTTCTATCTACGCAACAACGAATGTAGAGTGATATACTAGGTAACCAACAAAGAATTTCCATGTTTATAAGTATCAGAAAATAACAATTGCCAAGGAATAACAATTTTAAAGGACACAAGGACCAAAGCAAATGTAACTACCGCTTAAGAAGCCTAAAATCTTTGGTGCAGAGCTAAGAAACATCAAAGTTACAATAAGTGGGCTCTCATAGTGAACTTGATAGAAGGAGGATTGGATAACAAGATAAAGAAAAACTGTAGGCAAATAGATCACAGTGACAGTACCATGGCATTGAACCTCCGACAAAAACAACTGTGCTCATTGCCATGCACCTTTGTCCTGCAGCACCAAAGCCAGCAGCAACCACGGCATTCAAAGTATCATCCATGCTTGCATCAGGCAAGATAACTGCATGATTTTTCCCTCCTATCATAGACTAGAGATTCCACAGAATAATCAGCAGCTCAAATCAGTATACAGCCATACTTAAAATTAGGACAACAAGAACATTTGAAACACGTGTACAAAATCATGTGTGAGCACGAGACTCTTTGAGATAGATGGAGATAGGTAGAGACAGATCAACAAATACAAAAACTTCACCTGAACACGTTTCCCTCTAGCAGCTGCCCTAGCATATATGTGCATGCCAGCCTAGAAACAATTGACAATTGAGTTAAGACTAGAAAATGGAGAATACTGTGAAGAGATTTCCAGCTATTAATTCCACCTTAGAAATGTTCAATTCAAGAACAAATCAAATCCTCCGTAATTCACTTAGATTCAAAGAAATCCTTGGTTGATCTAATTTAGATCTACAACACCTCAGGTATCAAAGATTTTCATTAACATCTTCACACATAAATCTGCTTAACCTTTTCAAAATGAAAATTTTTTAATCAGATTGAGAATTTTTCCTCATATATGAGTATATGACTATTATAAGGGCATTAAGTTGACAATTACACAATTAACGGACTTGATTCGAAGCTTAAAAAACCACAAAGTTTCACATCTAAATAAAAAATTTAGGACATATCTTTTTAGTCCTTGTAAACCAGTAGAAGAGTATATGCGACTAATCCTTTAACTTATATTAATTAGACTCCACAGTATCAATTCTTAACTCCAATAAATCTGTTAAGCACACTGCAGAGTACATCAATAGTGTAACACCACAGTAAAACTCCCTTTACATCATTAGTGATATTGACATACTTTTAACCGCATCATTCACTATAAGCAAGCCTTCTGAAATTAGAGCTACTAATGTTGCAGTGAAAATTGCTATAGCCTAAAAAAATGATAGGATGACAATCATTGCATACAATAAGTTCAATTACTCTATCAAGTACCAAAATCAGCTTACCACATCTGAACAAATGAATGATAGAGCTTTTATGTCTTCATCATCACATATGTAATTAACAATATCCTGCACCAAATGCAAAATATGCAAGTTGAGAAGTCAGAGTAAACAAATTAGTATTCTTAGAAATTCTTTTCTGAATCTATACCAATCAAGACAGAGCTCCCAATTCATGTTCCCAACCCTTGCCCCCAATGGGTGTACATTTACTTACCCCCACCGACAGGGCTTTCTAAGAATATTGTAATGTTTAACATCATCTTACAAGGAGCAGAGCCAACGGTAGTCAGCGAAATGAACCAAGAATAGTATTCCAGGAAAGGCTATTCAAAATCAAATAGAAAGGGTAAAAAAGAAAGGGCACACATGGTCAATCACACGCAATATCTTCAGCCAATTTTTTCTGGTCATAATGTTGAGGAAGTTCAAAGAATTTGAAAAGCAAGCCTCACACTGTTTCCATGAATAACATTTAGGACACCATCAGGCAAACCAGCCTCCTTAGCCAATTCTGCAAGTATTGCAGAAGCCCCTGAAAAAATAAGCTAAAGCATGCTATCAGTGACATTTTTAATTACATAGATTACATGTTTATATATGTTAATGCATTGTTTGCGAAGGACATCAAAGACACAAGAATCTACGAATAACACAAAACCCCAGAGCCGGGAGACACCTTTTAATACTAGTAATGTCAGCAGAGCACAAGACGATTCATGAGTGATGGACGATTACTTATTTCATAATCCGTAGAAACGTTAAAATAAAATTTGCAACAGTACAAAGATTGTTCATTCAATTGGGAAATGCTGTAAGATTCAAGCTCTGCGTTTAGTTTATTACAAACTCAAAAAAATAAGGAAATTGCTGACATGATACCGATTACGATACTGCATTGAGTAATTGTTATCTATACCAATCATGCAAGCCTACTATGAACTAAACTGCAGTTTATGGTACAGACAAGATATGACTTTGTTTCCTCCAGGAAAGGTAGCAACTCAAAAGAATTTTTGTGTACCGAACAATTGTGAACAGAAATAAATTAACCCACCTGGATTTTTTTCGCATGGCTTAAGAACAAATGTATTGCCACATGTTATTGCAATCGGGAACATCTGCAAATCCAATAATCAACTTTTTTAGAGTAGAGAAAAATCCTTTTCTTACCTCATTTTGGTTTGATGGTGCTAAGTTACTCTTCTAAACGAAAGCTGCATCTTTCAAAAGCAAGAGCAAGAACACCTAAACAAATGAAACTGACCAAAAATTCACCACAGGACCATAGACTAATCCATTCAGTCAAGTCTAAGCATGAACTTTGATAATGGAGCAAATCAAGGTTCGGAAAGCCAACATCTTTGCGTAGAGAAACTCTTAGGTACAAGAGCATTTAGGACAAACTTCACATTTGCAAGAAACAATTGGGAGTTAAATTGCACCAATAATTGCAAGAAACAAGAAGAAACAAGGAACATCACCTGTTAACTGGGACAAACTCTAAGTAATTAACCAAGAACAAGAAACAAGAAGTACAGGGGACGTACCCATAATGGCATTGTTGCTGGAAAATTGAAAGGGCATATCCCAGCACATACACCAAGTGGTTCTCTAATGCAGAATGTATCAATTCCATTAGAAGCATTTGGGACGAACTCACCCATTTGCAAAGTCGCCATTCCACAAGCGTGCTCAACTACCTCTATCCAAATTTATGACAAAAAACATTGGTTCAGTTAACATCTGCGAAACATTGGTTCAGTTAACATCTGCGAATTAAGCACCTGATAATGGTAAATAAAATAGGTTGAAGTAAGAAAGTGCTCTACTGACCTAAACCACGCAGTAAATCACCTTGTGATCCTTTCAGTGTTTTACCTTGCTCAATGGTGATATTCATGGCAAGCTTATCCTGAAAGAAGAACTTTGTCCTCAGCAAACAATTTAACAAAAGATAAATGAAAAGATCAATTAGGTACACCAACCATATCCCTACGAATAAGTTCCTGTAGCTTGAACATGATACGTTGACGAGTCATGATAGGAGTGTTTTTCCATGAAGGAAAAGCTCTCTTGGCCGCAATAACTGCATCTTTGAATTCTTCATAGGTTGTGAAAGGAACATGAGAAACAACCTCTTGTGTAGCCTATTTTAAGAAGTAGGGCTATATTAAAGGCCAACAACACAATTGTATTTATCGAGGGACCCTTAAAGCAGTTAATGAACTTACAGGATTTATAACTTCAATGGTTGTAGAGCTGTGTGACTCTACAAATTTTCCATCAATAAAGTTACACACCTTCTGCTGCAGTTAATTATGATAAAATTTTAGTCCCAGTCACTTCTTTCAAATCAAGAAGAGGGATGAAAGAACAGAAAGAGGAGTAACAAAGACTAACACTGACAGAGCAAAGGACAGAGAAACTACTAAATCAAACCTACAGGTTGATTCTTTTGCTTTAAGGACCCGGATGCAGAATCAGTACTTGAGTTTACAGCAATAAATCTGTTTGGTGTCCATGACGTCAAATTTTTTTCTGCAAGATGACTTTTATTCATCATCAGCAATATTTTACAATGAACAACTACAGGCTTATACTGAGAAAATAATTTCAAATACTTCACATGATGGTGATGTGTTATCATTCCCATCAAACAAAATGTCAGGAAATTATTAAATTCTTTGATCTTAACACTTTCAATGACACAAAAAATGGATCCACATAAGAAAACTAGGACCAGGATCTAACCTGAAAAATTTCCTTGTCGGATCTTTGCTTTAAGGTTGTATAAATGCCTTGGTGTTGACTGTAGCTCAGGATTACTTTGTTTGAGAGCTTTGAGCACTTGTCGGGGTTTTATACCAGCTTCAGTCATCATTTTAATTTGTCTAACCTCCTCTTCAGAAAAACGACGACTATAAGGATGCTCAGACATGTCTTTTAAAGGTTCATGGTTGTGTTCTCCATTTCTCACAAGAAGTACCCATGCATCATCTTCTTTTTTTCCTATTGCTTCGAAAGGACAATTTATAAGACGTGAACATGCTTTCCTTTTGCGCTGGCTTTCATCAATCTTGCGCCTATTACGATAGACACCTCCTCTATCACAGCCAAGGATAACTCTTTTGTCCTTCCTAGACTTTTTGATAGTTACCACATATCCTTGACTTGCCCCAAAGTCACGAACGTACTTGATCAACTCTTCACGATCTTGAAAAGTTCTAGGCTCTGGTGGAAGCATCTTATACTGACCAATAAACTCAGTATGGTTATGAGTTTGCATTCTCATCGTAAGAAAGAGCCTAAAAAACTCAAAATTTTGTGTTACCACTAGATATGGAATTGAGATAGTAGATTGCACTAAGCCTCAATAGCACTTCTATTCTCTTTCTGTCTCACTCTTCCTTTCTCTCCAAAATCCCCTAGATGTCATATCAACTACCTAACAGTGACTTCCCACATACAATTAGATCAATTGTCTGCAAATGATCAAAACCTCATCAACAACTCTTAAAAATTCTTAATATGGAAATTTTTTTCCAAAAGATTCCATGAATAGTCAATGTATATTAGTAAATAATAATTATTTATTTGCCAATAGAAAAAATGATAACCAATTCTAAAGTGCTCAACCTTTGGGATTTTCAATTCAGCACTCAAGCTTTTAAATTTTTCAATTCAGTGATCAACCTTTTAAAACCTTAACAATTCAGTTCAAAACATTAGTTTTTGTTGATGTGACTAATAGATGAAGTATACATGTAACATTTAGTAGACATGCCATATCATCAAAAATAACCTATTGAACTAAATTGTTAAGGTTTTAAAAGATTGGTTACTCGATTGCAAAATTGTAAAGCTTGGCCACTAAAATCTTAAGAGGTTAGACACTTTTGAATATGTTATCTTATACAAAAGTGTCAAAAAAATTGCACCTTTCTGTTCTTCTTGAAGTTCAAACAGTCACTTTATCTTCCTACAAATGCACATTGAAAAAGTGCAGATGCTCATCACATGCATAGACATAACATGTAAAGGAGAGAGAACAAACCAACAGACATTACTCACCTATAGTCTACATACCAAACTGGGGATTATGCATGAGCAACAGACCCTCTGATAGTGTGATTGGGTTACCCAAATTATTGATTCATAAACTCAATAGACTAAAGTCATTAAGATGTTGAGACATTTTGCCCTTCACCAATGAAGGCGACCTGATGTGCACAAGATAAAAAGCTGGAAGAAATATACTGGCTAGTGTAGTGCTGGCTCAGAGCAAATTAATTGAAATGATCGTTTCCCACAATTTTTACAGATATGCTGAGAAATTTCCCTCCTGCCTTAAAACCTTTAAATGATCAAGTGGTCAAATCCCCAACGTTCTTGCCCTCTTATGGATCCTCTAAAGCAGATTATGGCAACAAAGAACTAAAACATCCATCGAAAAAAGAAAAAAATTTATGTTCCTATGGAAAGCTGACAGCTCAGACATTCTCCTTTAAATACATAGCAGCTTCACACATTAATCTGAATCTCTCATATAATTCACACATGTTGAACATCAGAGAGAAACATGTTCAGAAACTCAAACCAAATATAAAGAGAAATGAAATCCCCATGTCACTCAGACAACTACTTGCAATTGTTTACCTCGGTTACTCAAACTCGAAGTGTACACGTAAGAGTTTATATTTGTTCTGCTTTTGAACTTCCAACTATGCCCGTCACAAAATCCTGTGGAGCTTAAGTCATCATCTGATCCAATCGAGAAGAAACAACACAATTTCGAGTCACTAACAGGAAACTGCAACAAACCAACACCCAATTCTACTCCAACGGTCAATAAGATAAACCCTTTACAAGACAACCAATTGCAACCCAAAGAAAAGCAAAATAACCACAACCCAAGTTGAAGAGTTGCCTGATTAAAGATCACACCATAATTGCTAGCAAGAACTGAAATTTTCCCTTGCTGAGCAGCTATCATTTCCATGAACATATAACAGAACCAGACAGAATACATAACGTAGAGCGCAGGCATTCCATATAAGAAGAAAAAACCCACAAAGGAAAACAAGAACGAAATTGATTGGCTTCCATTAACGCACACCCAAAAAACTAGAAAAGTACAGTAATCATAATAGGAAAAGGTAATGCTTTGGGGCTCAAGTAAGTTACCTGAAGGAGAAAGGTCATGGAATGAGGGTAATCATTTCAGAGAGATGAGAAAGAAAGCCACAAATGGCGATCAAGAGGAAAATGGTGGGGTGACACCAAGACCCTTTCGCTTTGAGCTATGGATAGCTACAAGCTACACGAGCCAGGCCTCGAAAGAGACAGTAAGAGTCCAGAGTCCTTAAGCCACGGAGCGCCCATAAGCAGCACAACTAGGAATGCTTGGTTAGAACTTAGAACTGAGTTGCTCACTTGGGTACGAGGTTCACTTTCAAGCTCTCCCCGATTTTGGTTGCTGTAAATGTCAAGTTATCAACTGTGACAGTTGCAATAAATTTCGCTCACATATGAAATTTAGAATGGTTAAAAAATACGTAATCTTAACTCAAATAAAGAGACCATTTTTGTTAAACTCGTATAAAAAAATATTTATATATAATAAAATAAAAATAAAAATTAATAAAAGATACATATTAAAATAAATAAATTTAAATTTTAAAAAATAATAAATAAATAAATAATATAAGGTAAAAATAAAAATAAATAAATATATAAACAAAAAAAGAAGATAAATAAATTAATAAAACAAATAAGTCATTATAAGAAAATGTTTAAATTAAATAAAAAAATACTTCGAATAAATAATTAAAAGAGAAATATTATATATTAAATATTTAAATTAAATATAAAATGTAACACTCGAAAGAAAATATTTAAAAGTCCTATAACTAAAAAAATGCCTCTCGATGTAAGATCTTTTACTCATATCTTAACACTCAAAAATTATTTATTGAGGAACACATATTTGGTAAATTAAAGGTATAGATAATAATATATTAAATAAATTAGTTAATAAGTATGATTAAATTTATTAATTATTTTATTAATTGAATCTTTTAAATATTGTTTGATAATTTCTTACTTGATATAAATTTTTTTAAAAAAATTATAACTGGTATTAAATATTTTATTTGAAATAAATGGTTTATGAACTCACATTTAGGAGAAAAGTTGAGTCTAGAAGCATTTACAAATTGCTAGACAATATTAAAATTAATTATGCATGTAATATTACATAAATTATATATTTTAAATAAATAATTTAATAATTTAAATTTAAATGACAACGGATTTATCTTTTTGTATTTGATTAAAATTGAAAATTTTTTAATTGAATCAACTTGGTCACCATAATGGTAAAGGCAAAGAATTTGATGACCGGTGAGTGAGTGTTGACTCAAGATCTTCTATTCCCAAGTTTAGTGTGCCCTCTGTCTCGGTGCAATCATAGTGGTCTAATTTTGTGAGCTCCATTTATTAAATGGATAAATGTTTATGAAACAAAGTAATAGAAACAGATGATCTGATCCCGTAAGTATTACCGAGAGCAACCTTTGCCTTTGGTTTGCAATTGTGTCTAAATCATTATCATAATTTGTCTGCTAATTATTATAGTGGTATTTTTGCTACTCAACCCAACTTGATTTTAATTAAAGTTAATAAATTAGTTAAATTTTAAATTTTGAATTAAGTTTCATTATTTAATCTAATTTGACCTAAAATTCAAATATATCAAATTAGAATAATGTCATTTTTAATAAAATAATATTTTTTTAATTAAAAAAGAAAATAACTGAAGTTAACTTAAATCCATCCACCGATTATCAAACCTACTTAATTGAATAAGTATTTAATGATGACAATGCATTGGGTCAGGCTCGAGCATGGGACAACTCTTCCTAGAGTCCTAACCAAGATAGTTGGGCTTGACATAATTTTTTTTATTTTAAATTAAAAAAACTGTTTTATAATGTCAGGTCTTATATCAGTCTGGATCTGAGTAATTCGATGCCCGATTCAAAGCCCGGTCAATTCTAACTTGACCTAGCCTGTTAACCTAAAGTTGGGCTGAGGATTGAGCTGACTCCATAAGCCATCACTATCTGTATCATCGGTAACCATAAAAGGCAGGGCCCAAATGCCATCATTACCTGTATCTTCAGCAACTAAAAAAGGCGGGGCCGAATGCTATCACTCTCTGTTCAACAACTGCTAGAAAATGTCTATCTCAATCGGCCCAAATGCCATCACTATCTGTACCATCAACAACTAGAAAAGGGCTATATCAATCCCTTGTTTCTTTATAACTTACAAGGTATCAATTTGTTACCAAGCACTAAAGAAGCTAGACTAGGCCAGAGCAAGAGAAGATCAAAGAACTAGACAAATCCAACTTGGAACTCAAAAGCCTGCCTTGCATGGGCAATCAGGGAAGCCAGTCCCACAGTTTGCACATAGATTGAAAGGCAGGGAAGGGAAGAGAGATGCAATGTCCTCCAGGAAAAGTCGGACTTAACCAAACTTTAAGTCGGTCTCGGGCTATCCAGTTGAGGTAGTCAATCGAGATCTTTAAATGATCAATTAAATAGTAATTTGATTCAGATTATTTGGGCCATGATTAATTTAAACTAGTCTCAAATTAATTTTATTTAATAATTAATTTTTAAATAATAAATCAATTAATTATCATTTAATAATCTCTTTTTTGTTAAAATTTCAATTTTTTATGTTCTAAATTTTTTAATTTTATTTAATTTTTAGCGATTAAAACTTTTAAATTTTAAAATATTAATTTTCACAGTTGGAAGCATAGAAAGAAAAAAAGAAATGTACGTGTGAAGATTTGTATAAGTAATGTGAGTCAAATCAGGACCTGAAACTAAAAAGCATGGAGCTTTAGGCTTGTGTTCTGTGGAGGATGACCGTTCCATTGAAAAAGATGAGGCCCCTCTAGAGAGCCAACTTTGTTTTGGCAATATCTGAAACAATTCCATAGGAATTTCTGTCGGTTTCCTACAAAGCGTTTTTTAACAACACCTTAGTCCTCGAAACCTAACTTATGGGAAAAGGTTAAATGTAGGGGTGATAATGAATCGGTTAGACCTAAAATATAGGGTTGGCCAAATTAACCAAAGTAAAAATGATATATCAAATTGACTTAGTTTAGTTCATGTAATTTAGACTACATCGGATCAACCTTTTCAAATATGAAACGTGATAACTTGGAAGTTGTTTGATCATACGTAAGATTTTTATTGGAATGAAATTAAATGGAATGATTTATAATGGAATAGAATATAAATGGATATAATATTAGAAAATTGTTATTTAAAAAGGATAGAAAAATTCATACTGTAATATAGTGAACTGTTATTTGAAAGATTGATGTAATGGAATGTAATTTATGTATAATAATAATGAATGAATATTATAATAGAACAAAACAGATGTTATTAGGTTGAGGATATAATTTGGGAACAAATTCTCTGTTCCCATAAATCTGTTCTAACCATGTTTTATTAATTTTTATCCACACATTTATGTAAGACAATATAAATATGTGGTTAAAAATCAATGGCACACCTTTGGAATAGGCTATTGGGCACAAGTGATCCTGTGCCTATAATTGGTATTATAAAAATTATTGAGAGTATATTAAGTACTATATATTTGTCAAATGACATTACATCCAAAACCTGTCAAATTGGAGGTAACTCATTTTTACTGTTTAGGACAGAATAGGATATAATGTGAAACTTTCCTCTTCCACCCTATTCTATTCCATTCTATCATAAACAATCATCCTAAACTATGGAATAATATTACATTCCATTCAATTTCATTACTAATCGCCCTATCAAACATAGCCTTAAGTAAAAGTAACATATGTTTGATATTTTAATCAAATCGGCTTAGATCAATTCGGATAATTTAAATTAAACTGAATCTATTTTTAATTTTAATTACAACCATTTCAAACTTTTTACTTGTAAATTCAAATTAAGATGGATGGAACTTTTAGACCCCCCGTAAGTTGCATATGTTCCACTTTCTGAGGGTGAGAAATTTTTCATCGAATGTAGTCGTGCCGGACCATATCTAGTTTTCTTACAATCTGTCTCCGCAGTTGCATACAAAGTATGATGTCCTAAGTATTCAGAGGTCAGGAAGTGATGCAGACGGTTCAGATTATTATTTTTCTATAAGATTAATGAAGATTTCTTAGTGGAAAATCTTGGATAATTCCGATAATTTCATATTTAGTTGCTCTCCCTACTCTAATGAATTCATGCATCATTATCGATCATGCCAAAATTCACATCTTTAGAAAATTAAAATAATTTAAAAATTAAACTGATTAGTCAATTTAATTATAAAAATTTTAAATCAATTAATTTTTTAATTTATTAGTTGAATTTTAGGCTGAGTTTGAGATTAACTATAAATTTTTTGTGTGGTCCAACCCATTATTATCATGAGTTGCAATTATATCTGTATCGTTAGCTTGACTCACAATCCGCTACTTTAAACCTTGCCAGGCAGTTTCTTGGCTATCAGAGAAAGAGTGTGTAAGAGAGACGACTGAAGGAAACTCCTGAATATCAACAGGTCCCTTTGATGTTACATACGCCTTAAGCATAATCACATCTGGCTCAGGTTTATCTCGATCCCTTGTTTCTTTACAACTTAGAAAGTTTCAATTTGTTACCGAGCAATGACGAAGCTAGATGAGACCTTACAGAACCTAGAGAACAAGGCCAGAGGAAAAAAATATTGTCTACAGAAAGCAAACTTGAATTGAAGACTGCTTTGCATGGCAAATCACAGAAGCAAGTCCCACAGCTTAAACGTAGATTGAAAGGCATGGAAGAGACATGCCATGACCACCAAGAAAAATCTAACTAGACGTGTTAGGTTTATGCCTTAGAGCTAATTAGTTGGTTATAGCTGAATTTTATTTTGACCAGCACACTATGTTAACTTCTTGTTCCCCACTACTTACCTGAAGGGTCTAAATGTAATTTGGTGATTAATCACCTTCCCTTGTATTAAAAAAAAAAAAGACATTCTTTATCTTATACATACTTAGAAGGTCCATGAGATAAATATGCATTGCAAATAAAATTATGATGAGATTAGTATTGCATTTATGTATTATCTCTAAATTGCTCTTAGTTATTATTTTATTATGACTGAACATTATTAGAACATAAAAAGATTAACATATGATATGTAATTTTTTTAAAGAAAATAGTCGATCTCATAAACTATAGTATGGAGATACTTAAACATACATGTGAGTGCTTGTTAAAGAACAAACTCACTGAACTGACCCGATATAAAAAATTCATTTGGAACATTACTTATATGTTTATGAAAATTCTCATTGTCATGATTGTATAATTGATTCTTTGACTTAAGGTTTCCAAAGTTATCTTGTATAAGAATTGGTATAGTTTGGTACTACTTATGACCTATTCTAATCATAGGTATTCCAGTAGATAGTCATTAGATGTAGCATGAACTATAAGGAGGAAGTCGAGTAGTAAGAAGAATGTTTTGTTGTTCTCGATTAATATTGATTTGAAAAATCTTTGTCCAAGATCGAATGACGTTTTTTAAATAGCTTACATATGTCATTGATTGAATCAATGGCTAATGCTGAAGAGTTAATATGAATAAACTCAAAATAGAGTAGACATTAATTTCATGTTCTGTGTCTAGTCAAAATATTATACGATAAAATGATTAAATTATATGAAAAAAATTATGTACAGAAAGGTTAGTCAAAGTCACTTTGCTATTAATAAATATTTTGGTGATCATAATGTGTTGCTAGACGTCAATTTTAATATATAGATATAATTTGTTTAATTAGAGAATTAAAGATAAATTAAAGAAGATCAATTTATCTAATCAAAAATATAATTTAGGGTTATAATTTGCATCTATTGCCAACATATTTGAGAATATAATGAGTTTTATATAAAGAATGGGTTGAAGAAAGCAAAGTTATTTTAATCAAGCTGTACTTGATTGTAAAATTTAAGAAACTTTATCAGTAAATTATGAGATATTAAAATAAGGATCAATATGAGATATTAGATTTTATTTGAACATAAATGGTATTTAATAGAATTATTTGTGATTCTAATTAAATTACTAAAATATTCAAAACCTGTTATAAATAGGCTTAAGCTCTAATGAAGCTAGAACTTCTTGCTTAACCATCTCTGTAAGAATAACAAAGTTCTCTCAATTTTGTCTGTAGATAACATTAGAAGTAGGACACTTGTGTGCCTATGATAGTTGAGATGGATCAATTTTAAAAACAGTTCGAAGGATACGACAAGATTATAATCAAACTTCATAATAAGATACGAATTAAGATTAATGATTTATTATGATTTGATTGTTAATCATTTTATATAATTAAAGTGGTGTTAATTTTTGGGAATCAAAATACAA
The DNA here is from genome assembly GCA_027576715.1 of Erythroxylum flavicans. NCBI lineage: Eukaryota > Viridiplantae > Streptophyta > Magnoliopsida > Malpighiales > Erythroxylaceae > Erythroxylum > Erythroxylum flavicans. Next base: position 30,351,820 of record JANZXP010000194.1, on the reverse strand, counting down.
AAAAAAATTATAATTATCCTACTACAGTCAGGATCGAATCCCATTTTAATTTTCCAATAGGACTTTAGGCCGGTCTCAAGCCTAGAAAAGATTTGGACTTTAGATTTAGGTTTCAAAAATTTTGAACCCAAAAGAGGATTGACCCATTGCGAATCCTACTACCAACAATGTGGAGGATCAAGTTGCTAGGCTTAGGACTACAAAACCAAGTACAGCTACACTAGAAGTGCTTGACTCACAAGAGATTCATCAGTGATAAGGGACAAACGAAGGAGAGGGATGCTAGGAAAAATATATGGTCTACATAGTAAGTAATTGTTTAACATTTTCATTTTCCATGTGAATATGTATCACTAAATGTTGGTTCTAGCTAGTCTCCCAATTGTAACATGATGCTATTTGATTGAGGTAGTCAATCATGATCTTAGCAATTTGATTCAAAAGAGTTGACTTAAAATTATACGTATTAATTAGCTTTTCTTAGAGGTGTATGCTCACTGTTATCCGTTGGTTTCCTTTTGATGGGTTGTGTCTGTTCATTATGAAACCTCATGATCTTTTGAACCATTATGTCCTTCTATTGTTTTGATGGAAGACAACAAGGCATATAAATTCGGTAAAAAGAGACATTAGGTCCCTAGGTTTAGCAATATTCTGCATACACCATCTCTTGCATTTGTTAAAAACTTAGAAGAGCCCTCTCATATCTATCTGAAATCTCTCAACATCAATGGCAGGAGGTATGTAAAACATTCCACATTTTCATTTTTCTATAATAGACATATATATATATTATCATGTCTAACAGTTGGTATCAGAGCATAATTTACCACTGTCTTGGTGTAGTTAAATTTCTGTGATTATATGTATGGATATATGAATTTTCTGTTGTAAATATTGACATTGTTACAATTCATATATTGTGAAATGGTTCTTGCATATATGAAGCAAATTAAATTTCGTTTAAAATGGTTTTAGGTCATCATAAATTGGAAGTTAAGAAGCCAAGATATAGTTAGTTTTGTAAAATGGGTTGGATGCGGGTCAAGTCGACCCGTCAAGAGGTTGAAGACGACACTTTCGAGTTTTTTCATTCTATGCTTTAATTGTTAGTGCATTTGCACCGCATGACTTCAGACAGATTAAACTTTTTAACGTGGGCCATTGTTTGGAAAAGGATGTAGAAACCTTATTTTCGTGGGCAATATTGCAACCTTTAGTTGTAATTCAAAAAGCTTTTCATGGGGCCCACTATTTGCTTTTATTGTTGTATGAGCCTTGACAAAGATGAAATCTTTAAAAGTTGTACATAGGGATGTCAATGGGCCGGGCCGGGCCGAAATTGACATCCCTAGTTGTACATGAATTGAAGCTTATATTTCGTAGGCCTCATTGAAAATATATTGTATATATATTATGACCCAAATTTATTTTATATTTATACATAGAAGTTATAAATATTTCAGTTTTGACAAATGAGCCCAATTTTATTAAATTACATGATTTAAATCATTGTTTGATTTTAAATTCATGTATATATTTATTTTATGCAAATATATGATATTGATTCATTATTAAAAAATGCAAAGGATTATGTAAAACCTTTATTATTCATAATTTTACATAAAATGAGGTGTCATGTGATCAATATAATTTTAATTAGTTGAAGATTAGCCACAACATCTTTGATTATTTAAAAATATATATTATGTGTTATAGATCACATCGAGTAAAACGACACAAATTATAATTAATCATATTTAAATATAACAAATTTATCCCTCAGGAAGATTTATTATATTTGCATGATTAATTATGATGGAATAACAAATTGTCTTCTTCTTAATTTACCCACAGGTATTAAGAAAAAGAATATAATTTGATAGTTTCATCATAAAGGGTATGTATGAATCTTTTAATTGAAGCTTAGCCCACAGGCAGTTTTAATTGTTATATGATTCACATATGAAATATTATTGCATGTTTTAACATTGGTAAAACATGATACATGTTTCTTTACTTCAATAAATTTAGCAATATTAGCATGTAATTTGAATTTTGTGCAGTTATTCAACATGTGAATTTTTCTGATATTCAATGTGATATTCCCAAATTGAATGGTGATAACTATAAAATATGGAAAGAGAGGATTCTCCTCCAATTAGGGCGTATGCACATTAATTATGCGATTCGAAAGGATAAACCACCTGTACCTATTGAAACTAGCACTTAGGCTGAAATTGCTCTTTATAAATGTTAGGAGCGATCTAATCGCCTCAGCATGATGTACATAAAGACCAAAATTCACCCTAGTATTCATGGTTCTATTGGAGAGTGTGATTATGTTAGGGATCTATTGAAGGCTATTAATGAACAATTTGAGTCTTCAGATAAGGCCTTAGCTAGCACCTTAATGACTAAGTTATCATCAATGAAGCTCACAAGTGTTAGAGGTGTGCGTGAGCACATCATGCGA
>JANZXP010000194.1:30255743-30277546 GCA_027576715.1 Erythroxylum flavicans | reverse complement strand
GACCTAGTTAGGAGTTGTTATATGTCTTCCTCTTTCTTAGTATCTGTATTAGGTTTTGTATGTACAGACTGTACATTTGTTGTATACACTGTTGATTATGAGTAATGAAAGAGGAAGGATTTTGATTTTAAAAATCTTGTAATTTCCATTTACTGGTTTTATCATTTAAATGTATGTGATGCCATGTGGAGTTTGTAGTGATTGCACGTAGCGCTCCCTTATCTTAGGATATGTATCGGAATGACCTACGGGTGTCCCGGTACGTACCCTAGGATAATGGGGTGTTACACCTTACATCCATAGAGGTGTCTTAATTATTCGAATAGAAGCAAATCACTTCCTTGTCCTTAGAAATTGTTCCTCTCAGATATAGCCTGCGATGAATTAATTAGGATATAGATTAAGGTAGGATGAACCCTAAGATGTAACCTATATTTAATTGATTCTTTAGTTTAATAAATTTACAATTTTCATGAAAATTTTCCACTTTTTTATAATTGATTGGATTAAATGAGAAAAAGTGGAAGTTCAATGATTTGATTCATGCATTAAGATTTAAGAGATGAAACATATGGTTATAACATAATATGGATAAAGTGGGTTAAGCATAAGCTATTATAGAAAAGAAGCAAAATCTTCTTTGGTTAGGTTAAAACCTATCAAGAGACTTCATAAAGAAAACTAATATATTTTTAGGTTTTTTTAATTTAAAATGAATTTCAATTAACTATTATAAATGTAGGAGTTATATGTCTCGAGAGAGACTATAATTGTAACTTAACAATTCTTTCTTGTCTAAGAAAGTAGAAGTATTCATTAAATTAGAGTGAAACTAAGCATAGTAATGCCATAGTGGAAACCTCACCTAAATCTAGCTTATTCATAAGCTAATATATTCTTAATCATTGTTTTATTTTTGGTATTTATATTTATTATTTATTTTCATGTTTAATCAATCTTAAATTTTGGCCTAGCTTATGAAATTTGTGAATAGTTGGTAATTAATCGACAATCCTTATAGGATTAACTTGTACTTGTGATTGCTAACTAAAACTACACCGTGCACTTATGATAAAACATAAGACAATTGTCGAAATAAAAAGAACTTGATCTAAAATTTTTTTGAATGAAAGCATACCACCAAAAGGCTCTATTATAATTATAGACTAGAATGTCATTTCTTTATATATATATATATAGGAAAAGAACGTGTTTACAATTGTGCTTTCTGCCATCTATTCATTGCAAATATAAACAAGAAATCCTACCTATGATAACTAAGCATAAATATTCCAAAGAAAAATCTCCATTTAAAATAATTATTAAACCAAGGGAGATTACAATCTATGTTTTGATAATAACAGAGTATAATGACTACTAATTGTTTGTTCTTTGATGTCTTAAAATAAAGTAATATGAAATGAAGTCAAAAAATAATTTATAGAGATCAAATACATACAAGTTAAGTAGAAAAACAAAAACAAAGAAGATCAAGCAACAACTAGTCTACATATTTATTTTTAATCTTTATTGTAATTCCAACTTGGTCATTTTAATATTTTAGGGGCTTTTCATACATTTCCTAATTGATCATTTTAATTTTTGTTATATTTCCTACTTGATATTTTCATTTATTAAGAGAAATTAAAATTTTGATTTTAACGATAACCTTCTAGATCTTTAAAATACTCATTGGGAGACTTTTAAAATGTTCTTAAATAAATTTTTGGTTAAAGAAGTGGGTTTGATATTAAAAGAAAGTAATATGAGATGAAGAATATAAGATGAAGTCAAGGAACAATTTATGGAGATCAAATACATGCAAGTAAAAGAACAAGAACAAGGAAGATTAAGGAACAACTATTCTACACATCTATTTTTAATCTTTCTTGTATTTCCAACTTGGTCATTTTAATATTTTATGGGCTTTTCACACATTTCCTACTTGGTCATTTTAATCTTTGTTATATTTCCTACTTGATATTTTCAGTTATCAAGAGAAATTAAGATTCTGATTTCAAAGAAAACCCATTAGATCTTTAAATTACTCATTGGGAAACTTTTTAAATGTTCTGGTTAAAAAAAGGGGGTTTGATCATTAAAATAAAGTAATATAAGATGAAGTTAAGAAACAATTTATGGAGATCAAATAAATTTAACTCAAGTAGAAGAACAAGAACAAGGAAGATCAAGGAATAACTAATCTACAAATTTATTGTTTAATCTCTCTTGTGATTCCAACTTGGTCATTTTAATATTTTAAGGGCTTTTCAAACATTTCCTACTTGGTCATTTTAATATTTCTTATGTTTCCTACTTGGTCTTTTCATTTGTCAAGAGAAATTAAGATTTTGATTTCAAACATAGCCCACTAGATCTTTAAAAAACTAATTTGGATTTTTCTTAAAAATGTTCTTTGATAAAAAGAATTTGGAAAACTTTAAAAGTATGTTTTAAGGTATATTAGTCAACTAATTTATCGGTTTACTTGACCAATGTAGTGATTATAAAGACTTAGATCAACCAATATGTTAAGAGTTTTGAAAAATTATACACTATAAGCATGTTTGTTCAAACAATATGCCAAATTGGTTGATTAATCTCACTATTACTAGTTGTTACAACGACTAGGTATTATGTACGACAATATTTTGGAGCTAGTATGGGTATAAATACTTAGAATTTTGATTGTTAGACATCTTTATGACATTGGGGGTTACATAACATACTTATAAGGATTTTTTAAACATTTGCAAGCATTCATTCACTGGTTTTGATTAAGAGTCATTGATCATTAAAGTAAGTAAGCAAGGTTTATTTAAGTTGTAAGCAACAATTGGGGTTGACTTTCTTGTATTTTTGGTGTACCAAAAAGCATTGAGCCTGCTTTTCACTATTCAATGAAGATTATACAAAGGTTCCTTTTCGCTATTCAAAGAATATTGTAAGAATTTTCCTCTTCACTAAGTTGAAAGAAGAGAATAGTGGAATCCCAATAGAGAGTTAGAGAGTGGATGTAGGTAAGATTTATGTTTTGAACCACTATAAAATTGATTTGTAACCTCTCTTCCTTACACTTTTTACATTTCACTTGATTGATTTAGCTATTTCAAAATGTCATTGCATTTTATCATTCAATTTGAAACCTTTTAATAATTGTTTAAAGTTGCAAAAATTTTCTTAAAATTTACTAACACCCAATTCATCCCTCTCTTAAATGCCATTACAGACCAATGAAGATTTTGTTGGAATTAAAAAAATTCAATCAATCAATTGGATGTCTATCGTATTTTTTTTTTCCAAAATCCTCTAAATAAACTTAACCCCAAACCTATTTCTAGAAGATTTAAAATCTAGATAGGATATAAGGTAAAAATTATCTAATAAATTGGACCAAATCTAACTAAGAACTTCCTACATTTATATATTTTAATATTAAAAAAAGTTTATACAAAAGCAACTAAAAATAAATATAAAGATATGAGTTGGCTCCAATCACATATTTTCAACCTCTTCATCAAATTAGATTATATTAATTACATTTTGATATGTCTTCAAGTATAAAATGTAGAACAATGCCACTTTAGGTACTTCTCTTAAAGCTTGATCAATTCAAATATTCTATATTGGCTCATCCAGAGCTTCATTGATCATATTTACCTCAGTCCTTGTACTAAGCCCAATTGATAGACCTTACAAATCAATTGACGAATTGGTATCACAACTAATATCTACAAGCTTGTCTATGCATAAGTAGATATGAAAATGTTACACAATTTGTCTTAAAGGTCGTCTTTTAAGTTTAAAGTGCATCATCCAACTTTAGTGACCAATTATTAATATATTACTAATTATTTCCTTAAATTTTGCTTCGGTTCTTACTTTGTAATTTTCACTTGATCACTTATTTAAATATAATATAGAAAAAACTATATTAATAACTTCATTATTGATAATTTATTTTTGCATAATGCATTCAATAGATTTTAAGAATTTTCAATCAAATTATGAATCTTAGCTTGACTTGGAAACATGATTTATCTTCATAAGCAACTTTAAAATTTAAATAACTTAATTATAAATTTGATTTTAAATTAAAGTAACTCAAGAATTAATAAAATATTAAATAATAGAAATGAAGATAATGGTAAATTAAGAATTAGGATACTTAATTATGTAGAATCTAAATAAAGATTGTCTCCAATGCTAAGGTGTCCATACCGGGGTTTCTATATTGATACTACATCAGATTAGGTTAAACACTTTTTACCCAGTCTAAGCTGACTCAATTAATGAGCTAGATTTGATTTGATTAAACTTTAAATTAGGTCCAATTTTTTTTTCAAAATTTTGTGTTGAAATTTTAGATTAAAAAGTTTCAGCCTTACCTAAACTACAAATGATCATAGACAAAATAATATTATTTTATTAATTTTAAATTAAATAATTTAAATATGAAATAAAAAATTCAAATTTAAACCAAATCTAATTGAAATCTAAGGTGTGTTCAAACCTCAATGCCTCGTTAGAAAGGATTTTGGAAACTGTCTTGTGCAATTTAAAGAGAAATGATGATGTTAGAAAGATAATTATACAAAACGGAGATCAAATCTCTTGTTCTGATTATAGTGTTTATATTATGTTCTATTAAATTTCATTTACTTATTTAATAAAGCAAAGTTAAAATGAGTAACGAGAAAAGAAAATTTGATGGGTACAAAAATAGGCATACTAATCCCTCAAATGCTGAAACTGAAATGTATCTGCTTCCTCAGTTCATCAATGGCTATAGTTGATCAAAAAAGTCAGCAGTTGTGATTAACGGCAGAGCTTATCTGTATAAGAGAACAGGAAACAGCAGGACCATGTCACGAAATTATTTCCTCTTACAAATCTTATCCTTGAAAACCCATCAAATCTTCTATTTTACACCCTGATCTAGTAAATTTCATCTATATATTTAATATATCGCGACAGAAATACCATAATTGATACAAAAGAAGACCTGATCCCAAAAAAGCCGAGTTTTTAAGGCACGCGAACCTTGCGGTACTGGAATAACTACGATTCGGTTAATTGTCGCTCTCTCTCTCTCTCTCTCGCTTCTTTGCTCTGCAATCAATCCAATGGAGATGACCTCCTGCTCGAGTGTGTCTCTTCTTCTTCTTCCTATTCTTCATTCCATGGCTCAAATCTGTCTCTTCGCTATACGGACTCGAAGGTCTTCTGCGACTCATTTTGTACCAACGCCCCAACGAATATGTAAAGTTAGGGTTTGTTAAAAACTCTTCTCTCTCTCGCGCTTGTTTCAACTTCTTTACATTTATTTGACGTGCAAAATCGATACTCCGCGTCCCAGGGTTCTATTTTGGAAATTGAATCTTGATCTCTTGGTAAGATATTGTTGTGTTGATTGTGGAATTGGGTGAATTCTTGAGGCTGTCGATCTTAATTTGGAAAAAGAAAATAAAGGAAAGATTTAGGAGTTATGTGATGTTGCTCTCTAGTTTGTACACTTTATAAGATTGGGGCAATTTGTAAAGAGTTGAAAAAGTTTTTGACTTTAGTTTTGAGCCCTTTTGGCTTTACTTTTCAGCGATGTCGGGAAGTTTGGAATTAGGGTTTCAGAGGACAAATGCCAGTAGTTTGAAAGAACAATTAGCTAGAACTACTCTTAACAATGTGAGATTGCAAGGGCACCCTTATGTGGAACTTCGACAAGATGGGAAGCGGTTCATATTCTTTTGTACTTTGTGTCTGGCACCTTGTTATAGTGATTCTGTTTTGCTTGACCACTTGAAAGGAAATCTTCACAGGGAGAGGCTATCTGCTGCTAAGCTCACTCTCTTAAAACCAAATCCATGGCCTTTCAGTGATGGCATTCATTTCTTTGATATACCAACTAGGGAAAAAAAAGAGTATGTAATTCCAAATGATAATCAGCATAAGCTATTAGAGTCTCATGGAGTGAATACCAGTCATGCTATTGTAAGATTCGCTGGACATCAGAGACCTGCATGTGATGACCATAATGAAGTTATAGATGATATTAGAGGGGCATATGATTTGGTGATTCCTACTGTACTCGTTAAGGATGAAATTATTGATTTGAATGCTAAGTTCATTGGTTCTGCAAAAATTACTGCCAGGTTTAGTGGGAATGATGGGATTTTCAATGAGGTTATCCGCATATGGTGTGAGTGGCTGGGAAAAGACAATTCTGATAATGAAGAAAAAGATAATGTTTCAGATCATGACTTCGCTGTTGTTACTTTTTCTTATAACTGTGATTTAGGAAGAGGGGGTTTGCTTGAAGACGTGAAGTTGTTACTCTCAAATAGTCCTTCAACAGACTTGGAGAATGATGAGAGGACTAGGAAGAAAAGAAGGAAATCTTTTTCCGACCCAGAAGATATCAGTGGGTCATTGTTTAATCAGTGTGATTTATCTAGAAATGAATCATCCGCTTCAGTTTCTGTATCTTCTAAATTGCTGTTGGACCAATATGAGAATCACCTTTTGCATACAAGTTCAATGTCAAACAAGGCCATTAAGAAAGAGTTAAGACGACAACAACGCTTAGCAGAAGAGAGACCGTGTGATATCTGTCAACAAAAGATGCTTCCAGGGAAAGATGTTGCAACACTGGTTAATCTGAAGACTGAAAAACTTGCCTGCAGTAGCCGGAATCTGCATGGGGTAACATTATTATATCACAACTGGTTTCCTTGTATCATTTAACTGCTACTGTGTCTTGTAAACAAATTTGACTACAAAAAAGATGTTTTAACATGCTTATGACATTTAATGTGCATCTCATGTAGGTATTTCATGTATTTCATACATCATGCCTTGTGCACTGGATCCTCCTCTGTGAGTTTGAAATGGTTAAAAGTCAGTGTCTTAGCCCCAAAGCACAAGGAAGATCAAGAAGGAAGAATGGAGCTAAAAGCAATAAATTGGCGAAGGATGAAAAGACAAAAACTTTGAACCGAATTGATTCTGTATTCTGCTCAGACTGCCAGGGCACTGGTGTGAATATTAACGAGGATGAGAAGGAGATGCCAAATTGCCTGCTTTCACAGGTTTGCATACCCATAATGTCCTTTCTTGCCTGATCTGTATAATTATGTGAGAGATGATTTGAAACTACTTCAGTCGCAAAATCAGTTTATACTGCAACTATATTACAGAAATTAGTGTCCGGATTGTATCTCCTGGTGGGAAGTGATTCTTTCTTTTAATACAAGAGTAACGTTTTATTCTTTCAGTTGTTCAAATTGAAGATTAAAGTTGGCGACGGACATAGGGCATGGATGAAATGTCCTGAATTGCTGGAGAACTGCTCAACGGGTTTAAGTTTTGCTTGCCACTCTGACGAAGGAACTCAGGTTTCCCATCAAATCCACGTACAATTGTTCAGCACTGATAAAGTAAGCCCTTTTATTGAGATTCCTCCCAATTTTACGTTTGCAGGAGAAGGTTTTGCCACTAAAAACGTTGCGTTTCTACAGAGCCGATGTGTAGAGTTGCTGTCGAGTTCCAAGAGCACCGAACCTTCGAAGTCGCAAGTTGATTTTAATATGGACAGTAGGATGTAGAAATTAGTCTTAGCGCATGTGTTTCCCGTCTTCATGAAGGCAATTCTGTAACATTTACAATGACGAGAAAAAGTGAGCCGATACTAGTAGCCTCGCGCATATGACTCTCCAAGGACCAATTTACTGATTTTATTCATCTAATCGACGTAAATACATCGGTGTACATTGCGTCATACGATTGGATTATAAGTGATTTCTTTTTTCTTTCATTTTTACGCTTTATTCCATAGTGACTCACTGATGCTAAATAAAGATTTCAGAATTCCAAGATTAGGAAGTAAATAAATATTAAGATTGCGTTTGGTTCGGCTTTTGGTAGGTTGAAAAGTACTTTTTTCCACCGCAAAAGCTATTTTAAGGAAAAAAATGTGTGTTTGGCTATAAATTTCAAAAGCACTTTTAGAGTAGAAATAGCTTTTTTAAAAGCTAAAATACAACTTTTACAAAAGTTCAAATTTAGAGCTTTTCAAAAAAGCCCCTATTTTAGCTTTTTTGGGTAGAAGTTTTTGCGTCAGTTACGTATATAACAAAATCGAGTCACTTACGTATATAACCAAAGGATTTGTTCTCTTCACAAAAGTTTGTCTTCTGTCTTCTCAAAAACACGACAACTCATCTTTTCAAACGGATCAACTGACAGGTTTTTTTTGGTTATCTTTTTTGTTATTTTTCTAAGTTATTGCTTTATCTTGTTATCGTCTGCGTTAATGTAGACGTTGGTCTGCGTTCAACGCAGACGCAAACCAACGTCTGCGTCAGTCTGCGTCGTTGGATGCAGACCAACGTCTGCGTTTAACGGACGCAGACGAACGACGTCTGCGTTTAACGCAGACAACGACGTCTGCATTAACGCAGAGCTTGTACTTCTGTTGATTATAAACTTCAAGCTGATTTATTAGCCTTATTTTGGAACATGTTTTGATAGTAGGAGAGCATAAATCATAACCATGTTAAAAATTTATTGGCTGTTAGTCAAGATTAACACAAAGAGACAATGACACTACAGTTGAATAAAAGTGCTTTTTATTTTATGTTGACAAACAGTCTACTATATGAAGCTCTTTTTAAGAAGCTGTTTTTTTAATTGACAGCCAAACAATCAACTGACTTTTTAGAAAAGCTCTTCTTAGAAAAGCTCTTCTGACAAAAGCTCTACTGACAAAAGTTCTACTGATATAAGCTCATCCAAACAAGCATTAAGCATAACCGTTTAGTTAAATGCTTGTCGTTGGGATCTTGATTTCTTAACTCGTCCCTTTAAAGTGTTAAATACTATTTACGAAATTATTATTTCTTAAAGTGGATAAAAATGATAATGATAACTTGTAATTGAATATTTATTACTTTTAGCATGATTTTTATAGTATTATGTTCGTGTTTTGGGCATTTTAAAAGGATATGATGCTCAAAATCATATATTTTGTTTTAAGTTTAAATTTTGTCTTCTTAAAGAAATGAAGCGAATTTGGGAAATATTTGGAACAATCTTAGAAGAAGTAAAGAAAGTTAAGAATATGACACTTATATGCCACCATGTCAGGGTTTTGTTCCAATGTGGGTCATTTTGTTTCTCCTGTGCCACCTTACACACGTCGTATTCGCTATTAGTTTATACCCTATAATATATCGGTTAGTTAATAATATAATTATTTAAAAAAATTCTTTAATATATACATGTTTAAATATATATGATAAACATCATAGAATAAATATATATTGTCAATAAAATTATGATGAGACATAATTATGAGATTTATATTATATTTATGTCTTATCCTTAAATTATTTGTAGTCATTATTTTAATGAGATTGGACATTGATAGAGCGTAAAAAAACTAATATCCATTATATTTCTTCTTTATGAAGGATATAGTCATTCTTATAAGCTAAAACATGAAGATACTTTAGGGAGTATTTGTTTCTATTTTTATTTTTAAATTCAGTAAAAAACTTTTTTATTTGAGTTTTTTAGTTTCTATTTTTAGTTTCGATTTCTTTCAATTTTAAAAAATTATGAAAATCATAAAAGTGGTTTTTGTTTCTTGTTTCTGTTTTTTTCGTAATCTAATTTATTATCATTTAAATATATATTATTTAAATATTTAATTATTAATAAAAATTATCACTAATTTAATTCAAGAGTATATATTTAATAAATTAAAATTAATTATCATTATTTATTTATTTTTATAATTAAATTATATGTAATTAAATTTTAATAATTTTTAATAAATATATTTACATTTAAAATATATAAATATTCAAATAAATTTTGATTTAATAATTAAAATATATTTCAAATAAATATTAATTTATAAATATTTTTTAATTTTTTAATTTTTTATTTTATTAAAATAAGATAATTTTATTAATAATTTGTTAATAAATATTATATAAGAGATTAAATAAATTTATTTATTTAAAAATAATTTATCTTTAAGTTTTATCTAATATGTAATTATTATCGTTGATAAAAATATAAGTATATTAACATTAACAAATAAACAGGATTTTGTTTTTATTTGAAAGAAAAACATAAACTAAAAACTAAAAACGAAAACTGAAAACTATAACAGAAAAATAAAAGTAGAACCAAACGACATCTTAATGTACAAAGTGAGGATTTTGTTGATCATGGTTTGGCCAAACATTACAATATTTAGAAGGCACCATTGACTTGAGCTACATCTGCTAAGTGTTTGCCAAGTTTTTGCCCGTAGTCAATTAGCCAAATGATCTTAAGTGAGGTATTGTTGCTGCAGTCTCAACTTCAACTAAACAATCTAGCCTTTTATATGAAAAAGAATAAGAAAAAAAATAAAGATAAACTTCTCATCCTATTTTGAATTGATGAACATCATCATTAAACATATACTTTATCTTATAACTTTATTGATTTGATTCACTTTCATCTCAAGTTAAGGTAATTTGCTAGTAAGTTTCATTTCTTTCAATTATATAAAATCCTTCCTGCTATCATTTTAATCCGATAAAAGTGATACATAACTTCTTCATCATTTATGAAAACAAAACGAACAGTCATGTTACAACTAATATCACTGCATATATTAGTTACATAATCGTCTAGGTGCGGAGGCTAGCGATGAGGATGTTATTGATGGCTAACAAAAGGATACGAAGGCATAGGTTGGCCTATGTGATTTTTCATCCTGGAACTTTATTATATTTCATCAAGAACACAGCTATTTAACACATAAAAGATACAGGTAACTGCTTCTTTGTAATAATTGACTTTAAAAATGTTTGAAGCTTCGCTCTTAATTTCTCTATTACATTTGAGTCATACTTGAATTTATCTCAAATAGATTAGCCCCTTTCGTAGGAATTTGATCTGATTGCCGGTATTTCCATAGGAAAAGAGCTAATCTCTTTTTCTAGATCGCATTCAATTAGATTAAGCCATCTAATTCTATCAAAACAACAAACGCATAGAGAACAACACAAATGCCAAAGAAAGACATCCTTTGTGCTTCTGTAAAATCAGCAAAATACACAACCCATAAGACAGGGTGATAAAGATAAAGATCCGCCACGTTAAATGTCTTGGATATCTTTATATGATCTGGAAGGTCAAGAACATAAGCATTGTCATTGATCTTCTGAATTATATTAAAAGGACCAATCTTCTTTGGATCCAGCTTCTGTTGCCCTCCTCCACGTTCCTTGCGCAAGTACACCATAACTTGATCACCAACCTTGAAAGACTGGAAATGTTCTATGCTTGTCAGTGACAACCTTGTACTTTTCATTGGACTCCTTCAAATTCTGCCTCACCTGTTTAAACATATCAATATGTTGGTTGGCCAAATTGTTAGCTGTAACACTAGGAAGAACACCTGCAGGAAGTGCAATAAGGTCAACTGTTTGTGCTGGAACCTTCCTATAAACAATGTCAAAAGGAGTCTTCTTAGTAGAGCTATTGACAGAACTATTGTAAGCAAATTCGGCTTGACGAAGAGCAAGATCCCAAGAAGTCTTCTTATCGTTGCATATGCAATGTAATAGATTGCCAAGCGTGCGGTTCACCACTTCAGTCTGTCCGTCAGTTTGAGGATGCGCAATGCTACTGTAACGAAGTTCAGTCCCAAAACGCTTCCACAAAACAGTCAAAAATGAGCAAGAAATTTCACATTTCGGTCAGAAGTAATTGTTTTGGGTATGCCATGCAAATGAACAATCTCCTGGAAAAACAGTTTGGCAATATGAGATGCATCACTAGTCTTCTTGCAAGGAATGAAGTGTGCCATTTTCGAAAACCTGTCAACTACCACATAAATAGAGTCAGAACCACGTTGGGTACGTGGCAAACCAAGAATAAAATCCATTGACAAGTCTTCCCAAGGATGATCGGGAATAGGCAATGGGGTGTATAAGCCTGTGTTCTGCGAATGACCCTTCTGTGTTTGACAAACTCTACATTTTTGAACCATCTCTCCACTTCCATAGTGGAAGAAGCTATAAGTGTCTGCTTAGCACTCTTCTAGGAAATAGCTCATCCAACAGGCAGGTAAATATAAACCGAAGTGGATCTCCTACTATCTTGGCATCCGGCAAAATCAGAATCAGAATAACTAATGATCTCCAGCTTATTTGATTTTCTGTATGTGAGCATATAATCTTTCGTTCTCGGCAAGTACTGCATGACTCGTTTAGCTGCTTTCTAGTGATCCAATCCCAGGTTACTTAAATATCTCTATAGCATTCTAACAATGTACACAATATTTAGATGCGTACAAACCTGAATATACATTAGACTTCCTAAAGCCAAAGCATAAGAAATCTTCTGCATTTCCTTAGCTTCAAAGCCATTCTTGGGGCATTGATTTAAACTGAACTTATCTCCCTTAGGCACAGGGGTATCACCTGGTTTACAATCCTACATGCCAAACTTTTTAAGCACTTTTTTTATATAGATTTTTTGTGATAATCCAAGAATTCCTCGAGAGCGTTCCTGATCTATCTGAATCCCTAAAAAAAAGAGAGGTGTTAACAAGATCTTTCATTTCAAAATTTTTTGACAGAAATCTCTTAATTTCTTACAATAAGTCTATATCGTTAGTAACAAGCAATATGTCATCCATATATACAACTAGAAAAATATCCCTACTCCTACTGAACTTATGGTATATACAATCATCAGCCAAGTTCATTTCAAAACCAAACAAGATGAAAACTTAGTGAAATTTGCAATACTATTGACGAGATGCCTGCTTGAGTCCATAGATAGATTTCTTTAGTTTGCAAACCATTTGCTTTGCATCTCCTGATACAAAGTTTTTTGGTTGTACCATATAAATTGTCTCATTAATGTCACCATTGAGAAATAATGTCTTAGCATCCATCTAATATAACTCAAAATCAAAATGTGTCATTGATGCCATTATTATCCTGAAAGAGTCTTTCGAAGAATCTGAAGACTTCGGAAAGCATCTTTATAATCAATGTCTTCTTTCTGTGTAAAGCACTTTGTGACAAGACGAGCCCTGTACCTTTCTACATTGCCTTTCGAATCCTTCTTGATCTTAAATATCCATTTGCAACCAATAGATTTCACACCTTCAGGAAATGGTACAAGTTCCCAAACATCATTGTCCTTCATGGACTTTATCTATTCATTCATGGCATCAATCCACTTTTGAGAGTTAAAACTTTCCATGACTTGATGGAAGTTGATTGGATCATCTTCCACCATACCAATGTCAACTTCATGTTCTTGAAGAAATACAACATAATCATCTGGGATTGTACTTCTCCTCTCTCTAGTGGATCTCCTTAATGGCACATGTTCTTAAGGTTATAGAGTTTGTTCTTCTGAAAAAAGTTGTTGAATTTGGAGAGGAGTTTCCATGACATTGTCTTGATCTGAAATTGCTTCTTGAGCAATGTCATGAATGGAAACCTGACCTTGATCATTGTCAATAGCAATTAGAAGAATTTCAACATGTTCCTCTTTAAAAACAAAGTCCTTAATCCTTTCTCCCCTCGCAAACTCAACATCCTCGAAAAATCGGGCAATTCCTGTCTAAAAAATTCCCTTAGTAGTAGGATCATAAAACTTGTAACCCCTGGATCTTTTAGAATATCCAATAAAGTAACAATTGATAGTCCTTGAGTCTAGTTTCTTTTCATTTAACCTATAAGGCCTTGTCTCAACTGGACATCCCAAAATGTGCAAGTACTTTAAACTAGGCTTCTTGCCCTTTCAAAGCTCATAAGGGGTTTTATTAGTTGCTTTAGTTGGAACTTTGTTAAGTATATATGCTGCAGTCTGTAGTGCTTCTCCCCAGAGTGATTTTGGTAAGGTAGAATGAATAATCATACTTCTCACCATATCCTTAAGCCTTCTGTTTTGTCTTTCAGCAATACCAATCATACTAGGTGAACCTGGCATAATATACTATGGGATGATACCGCATTCCTCTAGGAATTTAGCAAATGGTCCTAGACGTTGTTCACCTGATCCGTCATATTTATCGTAGTACTCGCCACCAATTTCAGATCTCATGCTTTTAATCCTTTTATTGAGTTGGTTATCAACTTTAGCCTTAAAGTTTTTGAACATGTCCAAAGACTGTGATTTGTCATGGATGAGATAAATGTAGTTGTATCATGAGAAGTCATCTATGAACGTTATAAAATACAGTTGACCATTCTAAAATGCAGTAGAGAATGGCCCATAAATATCCATATGGAAAAGTTCTAACACATCTGAAGCTCTATTGGCACCCAATCTCCTAACATTTGTTTGTTTCCCTTAATGCAACTAACACAAGTATCAAAATCTATAAAATCAAGGGGATCCAGAATTTCTTTGGACACAAGTCTGTCAATTCTCCTTTCGAAGATGTGACCTAATCTCTTGTGCCATAACGAGGTAGAATTTTCGCTAATTAATTTATACTTTAAACTTCGTGTACCCATATGCAAGGCTTCATTAAATGTAGCATTAGTGTCAAGCATATATAGATTATCATAACCTGATAAAGAACCGACACCAATCAAATTTGAATTTTAAAGGAAACTAAATATTCTATTTCCAAATGAACAACAATAACCAGATTTGTCTAAAGTAAAAATAGAAATCAAATTTCATCTAAAAGACGGTAAAACAAAAGTCTCAAATAAATCCAAATAAAATCTAGTTCTTAACAATAATCTAAAAGTCCATATTGCTTCGACTTCTACTAGCTTGTCATCACCTACATAAATTGATCTTTTACCATCACTTGGTTTTCGACAACTCAGGTAACCTTGTATAAACATACTGATGTGAGTTGTTGCACTAGAATGTAACCACCATGTATTAGATTTTGGTGCACTGATTCTGGTGTTAGATTCTGGTGGTCAACTCCACAGAAGTAGTAGTCATTTGGATTTTCTTCCTTTTGCTATTTCTTTTGTGTTGTCAAAACGGCAGCTTCCTTAGTTTCCTTTCTTTTTTTCCTTTTGTCCTTAGATGTTGTGGCTAAGTAAGCACTTTATGTCTTATCATGCTTCAACCTTTTCTTTTCTTGGGCACAGTGTGAGATGAGCTCATTAAGAGATCAAGTCTCCTTTTGACAGCCATAGCTCACCTTGAATTGACTGTGTTGTGCTGGGAGAGATATCAAAACCAAATGCACTAGTAAGTCTTCGGATAATTCCAATTTAAGTGCTTTCAATTTTGAAGCAATGTGAGACATTTCCATAATGTACTCTTATGATTCCTTTTCCTACATAACTCATTGAGATCAGCTTTGCTAAAAGTGTACTTGTTTTAGCCTTTTTATTTTTGGCAAATATTTTCTCATGATCCTCAAGGAAACCCTTAGTTGTAGTAATTTGATCAGACATAGTGCCCCAAAAAGATTCTGAAATGGCACGTTTCATAATCATCAAGCTCATACGATTTGACATTTCCCACTTTTCCATCTTCCTCTTTTGATCAGAGGTACTCTCATCAGTAAGTGAATCAGGTTGATCTACTCGTAAAGCAAGATCTAAGCCCATAACTCCGAGAACAATCAAAACGTTCTGCTTCCATGACTTAAAATTGGTGCCATTAAGTATTGAAATTGAATTAACACTAGTAGAGATATTTGCAGTAGAACCAGGAACTAAACAGAGAATAAAACAAATAAAATCTAATTACTCACATATACAATACTATAATATGTCAAATTAATTACATACAGATAATGGTAGGGCCCCATCACAAGATACCTAGCACAACATTAATATTTAGTCTTTGGATAGAAATAATAACTTGTAAGTGGTACCTTGGTGTAGTAATCAAACACTGGCAATAAGGCATGTCAAACAATAAACCTTTCTTTGGACCGATTTAATGTTCACATATTATACCCAATAATTGCCATACATGTACCACCATTAGTGTATATGCAATTTGGGCTAAATATTAGCTTTCCTTAGGGCCAGTCAATATTCGTATGAATAACATACATACAAAAAATTTTAACATTTTAAGTTACATTAATTTTCACAAGGGAGGTTGCTTTGGCAGTATGTTGCTTCAATTAATTTAATTTCAAATGCTATATCTTAAATTACCAAAATTTAAAATTAAAATAGATTTTGCATAAGCTATAAGAAAGTGTCATAGATCCAATTTCATGATGTTATGACACAGGCTATGACATTGACAATCCTATCAGCTCAAATCGAAAATTGGGTCAAAATTTTACAAATCAAACAAAAAATTAAAAATTAATCTGTAACATGCATACTAACAATAATACATTTAAAACTTTCCAAGATGCTAATGCTTTAGGATTGTTTATGGTCTTTATCTAATGGTTAAAGAATAAAACCAAATAAAGGTAATTATCCTCTTTATCTAAAGGTGAAGGCTTTATTAAAACAAAAAGGTGATGGCTTTTATTAAGAAACAGATGACATACCATTCTTGGATAAAAATTAAAAGCTTTTCATGAAAATCGAAAGTAAATCAACATTCTTAAAACAACCGTCGATAAAGATTAGAGGCCTTAGAAAACTACCTTGCCAATACAACTTACCGTAGTCTTCGATAGTTTCTTTTTTTAAAAATACATCAAAAATAAATAAAGCATGATTTTTTAACCAAATCTATAGAACCAGTCAAATCCATATAGAAACAATTTCAAGATTATGGAAGACAACAATCAACTATTATTGATGACTTAATTATGAACAAATCTCTGATACCACTTATAGAGTTTTAATCCCCTTAAAGTTAGGATCTATTCATATCAAATCATCAAAAATTGAATAAAAGCGGAAGCATACTCGAATATATTATGAAATCTATACTGAAATCTTGCGGTTTATCTTCTAAATTAAAACGTAACCTTTTTTCAGAGTTTTTTCTAACTCTCTGTTTTCTCTCTGATAATGAGATGTTAAAAGCAATTGTGCATACGTTTAATTTGAAGATTATAACCACTTTTATTAGGATAAAATCTTAATATAATTTTTAGTTGACGCATCATAAAACTAGAAATTATATACCCAATCTCTACACATATCAAGCACATACTTAAAATAGATGTATAAACTCTAAAATGCCATAATCATACACCACTTTAATTAATTGCACTCAACTTTATATGATAGCCTTTATACATAATTATACGCATATAACATATAAGCCTACATGTTTGATTAAAAATCCGTACATTTTGTTGCTTGACGATACAGAGAATGAATCCTTTATACCAATTGTACATAGAACTAGAAGACAAACAAGTATCATCCCATTCCATTGAAGCCTCCTTTTCAAGTCAACGAACAAGAAGGTAAGAGCAGATAAGGACAGAACTGATTAAGCCGAAGTCAAGGTGTTCGCAATATCAATGACGAATCGATATTTGACATCTGCATTGATGAGTCGTTCCATAGCCTTGTTCACGTACTCCATTGGTATAACCTCTATATCAGCAGTGATGTTGTGTTTCGCTGCAAAATCTAACATTTCCTGAGTCTCCTTCATGCCTCCAATGCAACTACCTGCCACCATCTTTCGCCCTATATTGAGTACAGAAAAGAAAAAGAAAAAGTAGTTTCGGTTATATCAAGTTCAAGTTCGGCTCGGCCTAATCTGAATTTAATAAAATCTCAATTTCGGATTCCAACTGACTCAAATTCTGATAAAGAGTGTTTGTGCATTTCAACTTACCAACGAGTAAAGGAAAGACCGGTAACTCAAGAGGCTTATCAGGTGCACCCACCAATATCATCTTGCCGTGATATTTTAACAAGCCAAGCAGAGGCAGAACTGGGTGAGCTGCCGAGACTGTGTCAATTATACCATCTAAAGTACCCAATACAGCCTAACACAACAAAGACCATCATACACAATAACATCGCATAAAGTACACATTGCATGTAACGTCTATGCTTAGACTAGTTCGAACATCAATTTTTAACTAATAGTAATTCCTATAATTGTGGTTAAATCATTTTTAAAAATGAGATATTACTACTTCCTCTTAGTAGTAACCAATAATGGGTACTAAAAACAAACCTGAATTTGGTTTACGTCAGTGCCAAGTAGAAACGAGTCAGCACCAAGATGTTAAATGGCTTCTGTCTTCTTCCCAGGCGAGGTGCTAATGACAGTGACAATAGCTCCCATAGCCTTGGCAAATTTAACTGCAGCGTGACCAAGCCCTCCAAGCCCTACCACTCCAACATGCTTGCCAGGTCGATCAAGTTCATAAAATTTAAGAGGACTATACACTGTGATCCCCGCACAAAGAAGGGGTGCACTTGCATCAAGAGGCAGACTTTCTGGGATTCGGACCACAAAGTGTTCGTCAACCACGATCATGTTCGAATACCCTCCGTAAGTTGTGGTCCCATCGTAGTACTTTGAATTGTATGTTTGTATCATTTTAGGACAGTAGTTCTCCAGACTGTTGGCACAGTTTTCGCATGACCGACAAGAACCAACCAAGCACCCAACTCCCACTTTATCTCCTACCTTGAACTTCTCAACATTTGATCCTACTTCCGTTGCTTCACCTACAATTTCATGGCTGATAATTGCATTTCATAAGTAAAATGTGTTAAGGCCAAAACACATGTTCTTGATAAGTCATAGTTGATTTTATTTTTAATGCAATCAATAAGTTTAAATTGTTTAAATTTCATTTTATGAGAGTTATAATTTCTTATTTTCAACTTCAATCAATAAGATTAAAACCTTTAAAATTCATTATATGAGAGGTATAATTTCTTATTTTCAATTTCATGAAACTTAATTAGGAAATTATTTGACATTGGTATGATTTTAATTGCATAGTTTTGTACTCCTATTTCATCTAAACATATATTCTTTAAGAGAGATATTAATTTTTTTGTTTTTCAAATCAACGTTTTGTTGTGAACGGTAAGAATTTTAAAAGATTAGTCAGTAAATTTTTAAAAAATAAAAATATTAGACAATTTTAAATATTTTATCTTGAAATATTAAGTTTACACCATGAAACCTAAATAGTTCTTTTTCAACCATTTACACAGAAGCAAAATAAAAAAGGAAGAGAACTAACCCAGGTAAGAGGGGATAGGTAGAAACTCCCCACTCATTCTTTACACAATGAAGGTCGCTATGGCAGATTCCACAGAATAGCACCTTAATCTTCACATCTTTGTCTCCAGTGGACCTTAACACAATTACTCTAAATTTATTATTTGAAGCAATCCAACATATATAAGCACACAGGAAATGGTTTATTTCTTCAAGAACACTTTCATGGCAGAGCTTGAAGAGCTAAACTAAATTGAAGAGATGTAAAATGATGGAGAGAACTTGGAAGACCTTCTGTGAAATGTGAAGGGAGATAGAATTCCTGACGTGTCTCTGGCTGCCCATCCAAAGGCCTTCTCTTGGTGTTCTTGTTGTTCCTGACAGAGCTGCATTTTTTTTTCCTTCTGATATCAATCTCTTGCCAAGATCTACTGAAATACAAATGATTAACTAGCACCGGATCCACTTGTTAGCAGTAAATGGTCAAACAGTATTGCCGTATATGGTCCGGTGAAGTGGGAACCAATGGTCACATCATATTATTATAATTTTGTCCTTAAAATGGTCCAAATAGTGAAATTTGCTTTTTTTAAGTTGTATAATTAAACCCCTCATTTGATTTTAAATCTTGAATCATTAAATAATTTATTTATAATTTATAAATTCATATTACTAACTATTTATTTAATAGATAATTGAAAAGATGACGTATACTGCTCTCATTTAATGTTGCATTGAATACCTTCTATGTGTCCTTCCGAAGCATCGTTGGCCTTTTACTGGCCTCGTTTCATTTTGAAAGTTACATTCCGAAGAAAAGCTTGGTATTTTCTTTTTCTTATCCTCCAGGAACCTGATAAAAAGCAATTTGAAAAGGAAAGGACCCCTGACTTTCGTTAATCGAAGATGCCTTTATGATTCATAGAAATACGAACAAGTAAAGTTAAGATGATGAAACTCTTCTGAAAAGATAGACGCTAGAGCTACATGGTGGTGGCCTTAATTACACGGTCGTGTATATCAGTAGAGTAACACAAGCCCATATTTTGACTTACACAGTTGGTCCAGTTGTGTGGAACAACTTTATAAATCTTTGAAACTGTGTGAAGGAAACTGTGAAGAGTGAAGACATACACAGTCGTATATATAATCATGTGAAGACGTACATAGTCATGTGTGTCAGAACTTGTAACTCTCTATAATTGTGTACAACTATAAGCAAAGTGGTACTATATATACATGACGATATAAGTGATTGTGTACAGTGCAAAAAACTTAATTCGTAATATAAAAGAGAAAATTACATAAGCTTTTAAAAAGAATGCGGCCATAATGTGTAAAAGTGAGGAAAAATAAATAGAGAATAAATATTATAGTATTCTTATCTTTGTTTGATTGATTTTAGAATTAATTTTGAGTATTTGTTGATTGTTAAATTAATTTAAGTTTTAATCCTAAAATTTTATAAGACAACTTATTATTACGTAGTGAGAGATTAATTTTTTAAATTGCTATTGAATTTAGTAAATTTGCTTGTCAATTTTGCCTGTAATTTTTCTCCTATTAGTATTTATTTCAATATTCAGTTTCTTGTCCTCATTAATTTACTGATATAAATTAAAAAGTATTTTCTTACAGTTAATATTTGATTGACTTTTTAAAGAATCTTATCGTTGTCTCTTTGTTAACTTGAACTTTCGTTTTTGCTTTGAGATTATATTCATATTGGTTTACTTATTTTCCTGTTCTCGAACTAGAAAACTACGTTCAGATTCGTTAGAAACTCTAGCCTGTTTGAAAAGAGCTAATTCTTAAAAAATATATATTAATGGCATTGCATTTGATCCAAAGGTAGCAAATCCTCACTTTCATGTAAATGGCGCAACATCACAAACCCTAATTAAATCAGAGGTTGAAAATTCAATCTCTTGCGACTCACTCTTTTAAGAAATTTTAAATATTTGAAATTTTGAAATTGAATATTTTATATTTTAAATATATTTAAACGTTAGAATTGAAAATTTGAAATAGTTACTTAATTTTCTAAGTAATTTATTTAAGATATATAATTTACAAAATCATTTACACATTTTAAAAAATATATAAGGCTAATATTTTGATAATTTTCACACAATTCACATAAGTCAACGATAATTCATTAAAATATTTTTACACATTAACAAATATTTTAAAATTTAGATAAATAAATTAGACAATATTGATCGTCAAAATAAAAAATAAAAAATATTGACGATCAATATTATCTAATTTATATATTTTTTGGTTTAAGTATATACTTTTTTGAGTCCAAATTTGAAGCACAATAAATGAATGGCAGAAAAATGTTGCCCCAAAGTAAAGAAAACAGTGGGTCACTACTATTCATGGATTGTCCGTAGGGATGTCAACGGCCTGGGCCGGGCTATCTGTTGAAATTTTGAGTCGGGCTATTTTGGCCCACGGCCCGGGCGGGCCGAAATGGCGGCCCACGGAGAGGCCCACGGGCCGCCCGCGGGCAGTTTTGGCCCGAAAATTTAAAATGACAATTTTTTAAAATAAATTTTAAAAATTGTTGTTTTATTTTCTAAAATTTAAAAATTATAAACTTTTTTATTTTATTTTTCATATTTACAACATATGTATATTATGCATATATGTATTTATGCTTTTTA
>JANZXP010000194.1:30211472-30226272 GCA_027576715.1 Erythroxylum flavicans | reverse complement strand
TGTGTGTTTTGTAGTAATTTGTATATTTATGATGTGTATATTTAGAAAAAGAATTTTTAATGTTTTGAAAAGAATTGACTATTTAATTTACATACCAAATCAGACCATTTGAGATGCGAATTGAATTTATAAAAAAAATAATATTCAATTACGTGGTTGAATTCAAGTCATCTGTTTGTTAGCATTTCAAACGCAAGAATTGAATTCAATTACATAAAATTAATGAATTGAATCAAATTCATTGGATTCCAAACAACATATAAGTCGTTATTATTGTTATTATTATTTATATATTTATTTAAAAAACAACAATTTTAATTGTCTGGATTGAATCAACTGTTTAGTGTAATCAACTCTAATTTTGATTATTGATTTTAAACCGAGTTGGATCAAAATTTGAGAAAGAAGAAAAAGAAAAACCAATAAGTATTTAATATTTATTAATATTGGAATTGAAAATTTTGAAAATTGTGGGTGGGACATCTCGTACAATGGCGCCATCTTAGGCTGTTGACAATAACAGAAAATCAAACAATTTCTTCAACCACCAAAATCCCATCTTCTCCAACCACAGAGGCCATAGGTCCACCACTCAAACTCAGTTTCCTAAGGAACCTGCGGTAACTCAGAGACCAGAAATGGCAATGGCAATGGCTCTTCGTCGTCTCTCCTCTTCATTCGATTTGCCCGTTCGCCCTCTCTTCCGCGCCACTCCTCTCTATTACAAGGTTATCTTTTTTCTCTGTTTCATGTGTCAGTGGGCTTTTGTTGGTTGTCTGGCTTTGAAAGTTTGATTTTTTTTTTTTCTTGTTTCACTTGGCAAACAGAGAAAACTCTTTTTGTTGACGGCTCTAAAAGAGTTGGGTTTCTGTTATTATTCATAATTTATTGTATGGATTTTGCAGTCTTCGTTGCCTAATGAAGCAGTGTACGAGAAGGAGAAGTCTGGTGTCTCTGTAATTCTCTTGCAGAAAAATCAATCCCCTACTGTTCTTCTTACTTTTCGTTCATTCATTGTCATCTTCTTCGCTTTCTTAATGTTTTTCCGTATAAAACTATATAGGTTTACTGATTTTTCTTTTTCACTTACAGTGGCCTAAGCAGCTTAATGCACCGTTGGAGGTGGTGGATCCTGAGATTGCTGATATTATTGAACTCGAGAAAGCACGACAATGGAAGGTGTGTGACATTTCTCTCTGAATATGTAGACCATATATTTTAATTACTACGCTATTTAGTTGATTGGAGTATTATTTAATGTGAAATTTCAAGTACCGGTCCGAAGAAGAATCAAATGTTTGTTGTTTGATTGAGGAATCACGGGTGCTCTTATTCCGTTTTCTCTGGTTTTTATTGACAGAACTGAGAATATGAGTTGA
The DNA here is from genome assembly GCA_027576715.1 of Erythroxylum flavicans. NCBI lineage: Eukaryota > Viridiplantae > Streptophyta > Magnoliopsida > Malpighiales > Erythroxylaceae > Erythroxylum > Erythroxylum flavicans. Next base: position 30,224,893 of record JANZXP010000194.1, on the reverse strand, counting down.
AAAGAACTTACCTGAGATTTTATAAACCTATGAATATATGTGTAGAACCCAAGTTCCTCCACTTACCTGCAATCTGAGGAACATGCTTCCATCTTTTGGTATTAGAGAATTATGAGTACTAGCTTTTGCCCAATGCTACCTTTCTACTGCTCTGGGGCTTCAAATCATTTGTCTTTTGAATGTTATAGTCACTATTTACTCTAAATATGGTTGTCCAATCATTATATATTTTTCTTGTTAAGGGTCTTGAACTCATTCCTTCTGAGAACTTCACATCGGTATCGGTTATGCAAGCTGTTGGATCCGTCATGACCAACAAATACAGTGAAGGATACCCTGGTGCTCGATACTATGGAGGAAACGAGTATGCCTGCCATTCTTAGTCTCTAGTTAATCATCCAAATGAGCACTGTACTAGCGATTGGCTTCCAATGCCATAGTTATTATTTTAATATTATTAGTCTACGTATGTAGTTCTTAAACTTCCTTGCTGACAATGGTGGAACTTTACCTTTCAGGTACATTGACATGGCAGAATCATTGTGTCAGAAACGTGCACTGGAAGCATTTCGATTAGATCCCACAAAATGGGGAGGTGGAAATCTCTTATTCATGTCCGGCACTAGAAATCCTAGTTCATGATTTCCTTTTTCTAGCTTCATTTTCTGAACTGTTAGTGTTTACTAAAATGCACAGAAAGTTATGCGTTTAATTGCCTAAACTTCAATGGTTAACTTATTCTGGTGGAGCATTTAAGGGGTGGGTGAAACTGTGTAAGTAAAGTTAGCTAACTATAAGACTTAGGCCTCAATGACTACTAATTTCAATAGTAAAAGGGACACAGTGCTTTCCATGTTGAAGTATGAAATGTTTGTGAAGGGAGTTTTGATCTAACCAGGTTCTGAAAATATTGGTTTACCTTTATGTTTCAGTGAATGTGCAGTCTCTATCTGGATCTCCAGCTAACTTTCAAGTATACACGGCTTTGCTCAAGCCACATGAGAGAATCATGGCACTTGATCTTCCCCATGGTGGGCATCTTTCACATGGCTACCAGGTGATTCTGACTCCCATGCAGCTTTCTTCTATACCAACTTGTCTTATCGGACTTCCGTAGTGTTTCTAATGCATTATCTTTCTTAAATTTCTGGATTTATATGGGCTCTTATCTTGATGCTTGGAATTGTTCTCAGTCTCTGAATGAGAATGAATATACCTGCGGGGGTTTGTGACACTGATTAGCGAATGCATTGACATTCTCCAACATATTGATTCAAGTATATTAACTAACATTTTGCTTTCTGGTATCTTGAAGAGCAATGCATAACTCATTAATTATTTGGCTATTTGTAGACGGATACAAAAAAGATATCTGCAGTTTCAATATTTTTCGAGACAATGCCTTACAGATTGAATGAGAGCACTGGTTATATTGATTATGATCAGGTAGCATATTTCTAATCCTTGTAACATCGTTCCTCTTTATAGTATAATCCTTGTAACTAGTTCTGAGTTCTTGGAGAACAGTTATCTTGGATAAAAAATTTCCACGCACCATAATACATATAAATTATCCATATTCAATAGAATTTGTGACGTGTGTAGTAATAAATTGCAGCTTGAGAAAAGTGCAACTCTCTTCCGACCAAAGATAATAATTGCTGGTGCTAGTGCTTATGCACGTCTCTACGATTATGCTCGTATCCGTAAGGTATCCTTTTCAGTTCAGCATCTAGTTCTTTTCCTCCTGTTCTGATCTCGTGTTGTTTGTGTGGTCTGAGTTATCTAATTTGATTTTTATCAGGTCTGCGACAAACAAAAGGCTATAATGTTGGCAGATATGGCACATATTAGTGGGCTGGTTGCAGCTGATGTCATTCCATCACCCTTTGAGTATGCTGATATAGTGACTACTACTACTCACAAGTCACTTCGCGGCCCCCGCGGAGCTATGATTTTCTACAGAAAGGGGGTTAAAGAGATTAACAAACAAGGGAAGGAGGTAGTTTCTGAAAGAAACTGCAAACTTGGGAGTTACTGTGCAAATTTTCCATTTTATTCTGATACTATTTTGCACAATTTCCAGATGCTATTATTGAATCGAGCTAACATCAATTTTCTTTTGGGATCTACCTCAAGGTGTTGCACGACTATGAAGACAAAATTAATCAATCTGTATTTCCTGGACTTCAAGGTGGTCCACACAATCACACAATTGCTGGTTTGGCAGTTGCATTGAAACAGGTGGGCAGAACATATGTGATACTTCCTTTCTCCTTGCAAGGTTTATTTATATATACTTTCCACGATCTGAAATGGCAAAAAAGGGAGCTCAAATTTGGCAAAATGACCGTACATGTGAGGCTAAATTTACTTGAAAGTGTTCCTGATTCAAAATCCTACTGTCGAATAAAATGTTTCAACATGCCAAAAGCATCATCAATCTTGACTCACTCTCTGAACTGAGCTTAACAAACAGTTCTATGCAATTCAATTGCTGCTGCTAAGTTAGTAGCTACAACATGAGAAGATGTACTGCAAGAAAGAATTAAGTTCATTACATTTCTTTTCTGTGTGTGACAAAGTAAGACAAAATCCCCTGGAACCATGTTTTTCTTTTGTGTCCCTTCCTTTTTGTAAGTACATCTCACCAAATTGAGTATGCTATATAACTCTCACTTTTGTCTTCTGTTTCAAAGTTACCGTTTTACATGTTCCTATCCTATTGTTGCAGGCTACAACTCCAGAATACAGAGCATATCAAGAGCAAGTTCTCAGTAACTGCTCAAAATTTGCACAGGTTTCTCACTAAAAGAAGTTGCGCATTTTGATACTATCACATCACATATTATAAGAGTTGAGAAGCTTGAGTGATCTTATATTATTCATCAATTTGAAAGTCAGACAATTCTTCCATTCTTCTAACAGTTTTAAGTCCGTGTGGATTTTGCAGACTTTAGTTCAGAATGGTTATGAACTTGTTTCAGGCGGAACTGAGAACCATTTAGTTTTGGTGAATTTGAAGAACAAGGTACCAGGAATCTCTTCTTCTTTAGTTTTAGCACTTGAAACAGTTTTATTGAGCAACAAATCAAGTAGGAAGATATTGCTTAACATAATTCTTGGTGTCTCAGTATGATTCAATGTATCTGTTCCATCTAATCTATACGAATTCTCTGTTATCTATACGAATTCTCTGTTGTCTTGTTACAAAGCGTAACTGGATTAGATCTTTTCCTATCTACAGGGCATTGATGGCTCCAGAGTTGAGAAGGTGCTCGAAGCTGTTCACATTGCTGCAAATAAAAACACCGTTCCTGGAGATGTGTCTGCCATGGTTCCTGGTGGCATCAGGATGGGTAAATGATTTCTATACATGTCATCATGGTTTGGAATTGCAGTCCACAATTGTAATTGCATTTACAGTCCGAATTCTCTTGTAGTATAACTTGCAGTCTGCAATTTAAAACCTGGCACGGGGTATTTGCTTTCTATACAATCTATTCTGTGTGTTTGATGTAACCCATTGCACTTCAGGAACTCCTGCTCTTACATCTAGGGGATTTGTTGAGGAGGATTTTGCCAAGGTAGCAGAATACTTTGACTCTGCAGTGAAGTTGGCAGTGAAGATCAAGGCTGAAACCAAAGGTTAAGTCACACCTGTTTAGGATTTATGTGTCTGATAACCCCCATTTTCTTGGATCGTGTTGTGAATGACTTTTTCTGATAGTAATTGATCTATAGGCTTGTATCTGCTAACTGAGATTGTACAACTTCAATAAATCAGGGACAAAGCTGAAAGACTTTGTGGCTTCAATGCAATCACCTCACTTTCAATCAGAGATTGCAAAACTCCGCCGTGATGTCGAAGAGTATGCCAAGCAATTCCCAACAATCGGGTTTGACAAAGAAACTATGAAATACAGGAACTGAAGAATCAAAGAACACTGCTTCAGGTAAAACCTGCTATAGCTTACCTCAATTGCTTGACAATCTGAAGATCCATAGACAACAATTTGTTGTTCAATCTACACAAGATGTTTGTTTTTTCTGCAGAGAACTAGACCTTGTTCCTTAAAAGCATATTCCGTGTTCCTGAATGTTCATTCTGTGGAACAGGCAAGGAGATACTGTTGAGTGAGTTTTCCTATCCACTGAATGTGAGGTTTCAACTCAAGGAGAAGCAAATTGATGAGCTTGTCTAGGGCTATCAAAAATGAACCTTACTCCTAGAAATTAAACTTGTAGTAGTGGAAATAAGAGTCGATCTACAGAGAAATGCAAATGAAAGTGTATGTAAATTACTAGTTAGATTGACGGGGGATTTTGTTTGTCACGAATAAAATAAAACACTAATAAAGCTAATAAGATTAAACTTAAAGACAATCAATAATAACTAGCTTGGTGAAATGAGATATCTATCATTGGAACTAACAACCGGTCCTTAATACAATGATAATTAATTCTACTTTGAGTATTTATCGAGGAAACATGTATTTCCTATCTTTCCTCACGTGTGGTTAACAAAGAATACCAACGAACCAATTAACCCTAATTATTAGATGATCTAAGCCCAACATGAATATAATCTAACAACAACATTAAGCAATAGAAAGATTAATAAATCAAAGTCCTTTAACCACCAGCGATTTAGAGAGACTTAGCCTATTATTCTTCCTAAAATTTAATAACAACACTAACAAAATTACTAAATTCTAGTTGCATAATAGATTATCAAACACAATCAACTAACAATCCTCTTAGCAATCATGAACGATAATTATGATAATAAGCATGAAAGAATAATAAAAGCAAAGCCGAAATTAAAACAATAAACTTATTTAGATCTCACAGTTTTGATGTTTCAAGGTTTCATTAGCCACTTAGGGCCATAGAAGAAGCTCTAAGGTTTTAAAGAAACGAGAGAGAGGTGTGTATTGTGTATCTTTTTTTTTTTTTCTGGATGTCTTCCCCTCATCTTTCACATAATAAAAAAATCAGTAGATAGAACCCTAGAAAATCTACTAAAGATGTGCCAAGTATTCTCTTCACAACAAAATATCCAGTTGAGGAAAATAATAATAATCCAAATAATAGTCTTCTTGGCTGAGGGAAGTGGCCTTTCAGCTGACATTTCACGTCCAAAGTTGGCTTAGGAAGCTTCCTTAGTTATCTCCTTATTGTGTAGTAATCTCGCATATCTGGAATGGATCGGTGCAGCAACATTCACTTCTGGACTGATTTCTGGCCTCTTCTAGCCAGAATCACTAAAAACTTAAAACATGAAAGTTGTAGCTCTCTTCGTGGGCTTTCCAACGCCACTGGAACCATCTCAATCGGAGTTTGTATCTGTAAGTTATGGCCCAAATACGACAATGTGTCAGAAATGTCCAAATATTATACTTATCACAAATCCTCTGCCGGTGATGAATATTTACAAGCATAAGATGTAAATAATACACAGATGAACTAAGACTAAGTAATAAACTCGATTTCCATTTCTGCAAGCGTTCACTTCTGTCAGATGTTTTTGTGTGCTGATGCAACCATCAGACGAAAGAGTAAACTGCATTTGCCTTTAACCTTAAGCAACAAAATAGTTCCTTAACTTTAGACTAATCCGACCCGATTATTTATTATAGCTCAACCTTTAAAAAGAATTTATCAAACTCAAACTCGAGTTTAAGTTTAGCTAAATTAAATTTGATCTGTTAGCTTTCAATAGAATGACTTGAAAAAATGTATTTTGAATCTCAACGTTTATAATAGAATATAACTTTAAGTCATCCACACTTAGACTAATCTTCGCTCACATCGGGTTACTCCATAAGGAGTAAAGTGCTGGCCAAATAAATTTTTTTATTTTTAAGGTTCAAATTTAAGACCTCTAATTAAAAGATAAGAGTGCTGAATCACACACGTTAACTATACTTGGTTATTGTTACGGTCCTTTTTAACCTAAATAAAACAACATTATTTAACTTTCTATGTACTCCCCTAACATCATGTCTTATGTATCCAAAGACAATATTTATGTCCGCATAGAGGCAAAAGATAAGCAAGTCAAAAGAATGAAAGCCAAAACTACATTTCACGCTCCAAATAGGAGCATTTTCGGAGCTCTTCTTATGCTCAACATTGTAATGGCGTTGGCGTCACGCATCCCTCTCTCCCGCTCGATACACCCTATCCTAAAACGAACTTCTCGTTCCCATTTTGCCCCCAGACATTTTTCCAAATCCCTTCCTTGCCCTCTCTGGTCTTCTTCTTTCTCCTTCTGCCTACAAGCTCTTCACAAATCAACTCCTCTATCTCATTCCCACTCTTTCTCTCCTTGCTATTCTTCTCTCTCTGTACCTTCTATGGCTTCTGCTGCTGTTGATGAGAGCCTTCAGGCCAATCCTCTATTGCAAGACTTTGAATTTCCGCCCTTTGACGTGGTTCAGGCTGAACATGTTCGACCTGGAGTCCGTGCTCTTCTGAAGAAGCTTGTACGTTGTTTTCGAGTTTTCCAAGTTGTTTTTTTATTCTGGGTCTGGTTTCTTTTGTTCATTTGATGATTTGGTTAATGGGAAAGCCTCCTTTTCAAGGGAAAGTTGTGATCTTTTCGAATCTCGGACTGAGTTCCTGAATTGGATAATTTATTTGGGACTGGAACTTTTTGGATAGAGACTCTATAGTTGTGACGAGATGATGTATTGCTCGTTTATGGGATTATTTTTAATAACGTTCATGGTATCCGGGTAATGTTCTTGTAGGAGAATGATTTAGAGGAGTTAGAGAAAACAGTTGAGCCGTCATGGCCAAAGCTTGTGGAGCCATTGGAGAAGCTTGTAGATAGGTTGAGTGTCGTTTGGGGGATGATCAATCATCTTAAAGCTGTTAAGGATACGCCCGAGCTACGAGCTGCAATTGAAGAAGTTCAGGTAATTATCATGGAGTGCATTTTAACGTAGGTGCTCTGATGTCTACAAAGATATTCCCACATAACTTGTGCACATTTTACTTTCTTTTACTGATGTTTATTATGGAATATGAATTTGTAACTTTGATCCTGGGGTATTGCTATTAACATGAACTACAAATAAGTGCAGGAATGCACATGTGTGTATCAATTTTAATATTGGGATCACAAACTCCATTTGCATGCCAGAGGTTATAGAATCAGCGATTTGTTAATTTTGTTTCAATTTTTCAGGAACCATTACATTGCAATGATTGTAATTTTATCAAGTTCTGTTTCTATTTAGGAGTTAATAGTGAAGAAGTTGCCATATTTTATTTTTATCTGCATTAGAAGCATAGTATTTGTACTGTTCTCTCTGTTTTCTTGTACCCATGACCGTTACTTTTGGATAACAGCCAGAGAAGGTAAAATTTCAACTTAGACTGGGACAGAGTAAACCAATTTACAATGCATTTAAGGCCATTAAAGAATCTCCCGAGTGGCATACTCTGAGTGATGCTCGCAAGCGTATTGTGGAGTGTAAGTATCTCATGGTGTCTACTTTGGTTATATCCTATGCTTATATTAGTTATTGGTCTGTTTTTAATTTGATGGTTTAAGGATTCTTCACATTCCATTGTTTCATAATTTCCTATATATTCTTCATGGTTTTGGTTCATCAATGCTCGCATGGTCAATGTAAAGATGGGGCTAAAAAGTTGGATTTGCTACCGCTTTTCTGCCTGTTAACGATATATATTCCAGTTCAGAGATGAAAGAGCCAAGTTCTGAAGTGAAGAAGGTGAAGGGTGTTAGAATAGGGTTGAAGGTTGATCCAGGATAGATGGGTTTATGTTTTTAACTTCTGTTTGTGAAATGTTGTTGTTTGTATTTAGCTATTTAACTGATAGATGATAGTCATTGGTTTTCTCTTCTTCTTCTTATTCATGTATATATACTTAGCAATGCTCATATTCGGTAATGAGAAAATCAGATATTGATCAACGCTGTCTGGGGGGGTTGACTTGTAGGTTTCTTGTTAATATTTCGTTGCAAATGAAAAAGAAGTTGCTGGATATTACTAATATTGCCCTTGTTTCTTGCAGAACATTCTTCTGCATTAGAATACTCCTGTGTTTCACATCCTGTTGACACTTATATCTTCTGCCTGTACAGCGCAAATAAAGGAAGCAGTTCTTAATGGTGTAGCTCTTGAAGATGATAAGAGAGACCATTTCAACAAAATTGAACAGGTGCATCTATAATAATGTATTAATGCTACAACTTACAAACATCTGTGTTGATGAGGAATGAAGGATGATTTATTCAGAATAACTTCATTGTGTTAGATATTATGTTGCGAGTCTGCCGTTGAACTGGCAAAGTACTCTGAGTTTCATTACCTTTGTTATTTGCTTCCTAATTATGTGCTAGGAACTGGAAAGACTATCTCAAAAATTTGGTGAGAACGTATTAGATGCTACAAAGAAATTTGAGAAACTGATAACGGACAAGAAAGAAATTGAAGGATTGCCTGCCACAGCACTTGGATTGGCTGCACAGACAGCAGTGTCTAAAGTATGACTTTTAACTAATGCATCTTTTGTTTAATATAGTCCATTTCCAGCTCTAATTCATTTTCCTTTTGACTTTATGATGTTAGGGGCATAAAGATGCAACTGCTGAGAATGGACCATGGATAATAACATTGGACGCCCCCAGTTTTATGTCTGTCATGCAGCATGCTCGTAACCGTGGTCTACGTGAGGAAGTCTACCGTGCTTATATTACTCGCGCTTCAAGTGGCGATCTGGATAATACACAAATTATTGATGAAATATTGAGACTTAGATTGGAAAAAGCTAAGCTGCTTGGTTACAGGAATTATGCTGAGGTATGATGTATTATTGTTTGTATTCTCACATTGATATCCTAAGTTCTTAACTGAAATTTTTGTAACAGGTTAGTATGGCAACAAAAATGGCTACGGTTGAGAAAGCAGAAGAACTACTGGAAAAGCTGCGAAAAGCATCCTGGGACGCTGCCGTACAAGGTGACATGCCAACATATTTCTAGTTTAACTCTTGTGTAGGAAAAAGGTCCTTGTTCCTATGTTTTTGAGCTTTTGGCAAAGAGAGCTAGTACTAGGAGAGGTTCCACTCTCTTGGAGTTGGTTCACATTTATTAGGAAAGTGAGTCTTACTGCTGAGTCATTTCTTTGATAATTTTAGATATGGAAGACCTTAAAGTTTTCTCGAAAAACCAAGATGCAAAAGAAGCAAGTGACTTGAGTCACTGGGATATCAGTTATTGGGCAGAAAGGCTTCGCGAGTCTAAATATGATATCAATGAGGTTCTTTCTCCCTCTTTCACATACACTCGCACTCACACTCACACTCAACACTCACACACACTCATTGTAATACACAGTCAGTCACACAGCTTTTATTTGCCCTTTGCTTCTGTTTTAACAGTTGATATCTAGTTGCACCGCTGATTTTTTGTGTGTGTCTTAATGGTTTTCATGCGACAGTGTCAACAAATTGAGGTGTTCCTCCAGTATGACATACACTTAGTCTCAGTCAACCTTCTATGTTTGTTTTCCTGTTATTCTGTTCACTTTTTTGGTTGCTTGAAATAATAATATCTTGAAATCAACATTAAACCTGATGTAATTAGATGGAATGATAATCTTGTAAGTTGTTTCCCTTATGTCTGTTTTCAAATGCACTACCATGTTTGGCTTTATTAGATGTTTGGGATATAAAGAAAGAAAATTATATTTATGTGTAACAGTTTCTCATCAGTCAAACAATTTATGAACTTCCCAATTGCTTACTTTTGTGTTTCAAATCCCTCTGTTGTTTGCAAGGACAGAACTAACTTGATTCCTTTTACATTTCTCAGGAAGAACTACGACCATTTTTTTCATTGCCAAAGGTTATGGATGGTCTTTTTAACCTTGCAAAAACCCTTTTTGGAATCAATATCGAATCAGCTGATGGTCTAGCTCCTGTAAGCAATACTTTAATCCAGCATCACTCCATATATCCATATATCCTTAAAGTGCATTTTTTGTGTTGTTTTACACTCATTAATGAATCGGTATGGTGATAGGTTTGGAACAAAGATGTTAAATTCTATTGTGTCAAAGACTCATCAGGTAGTCCAATCGCATATTTCTATTTTGATCCATATTCCCGACCGTCTGAGAAAAGGGGAGGTGCATGGATGGATGAGGTTGTAGGACGGAGTCAGATTTTGTCCCGCAATGGTACTGCTCCTAGGTTGCCAGTTGCACACATGGTGTGCAACCAAACACCACCAGTGGGGGATAAACCGAGCCTTATGACATTCCGTGAGGTGAATGTGGCGTAAATTAATTTCTGACCTAGTATATAGGTTGTGTCCATCATATTCTCAGCTTCATAGAATGATAATGTCTATACTCTTAATATGCTCTTGATTGTTGTGCAGCCTTCTTTATTTAACAGTTGATGCTTGTTGCAGGTTGAGACTGTCTTCCATGAATTTGGCCATGCCCTTCAGCATATGCTGACCAAGCAGGATGAGGGTCTTGTAGCTGGAATCCGTGGGATTGAGTGGGATGCTGTTGAATTACCATCCCAGTTCATGGAGAACTGGTGTTATCACAGGTAGATTTACCAGTGATGATGGTATTTGACTGGAGGATTTTATGTGTTGTTCCTTTGAGCTGCTGTGAATCAATCAAAGAGGGAAAATTTTCTTGCATTGTTCAAAATTTTTAACAGCTTAGTACATGATTCACAGCTTTTAACAGCTTTAGTTGAAATGTGGAGATCTTCGCACAAGGCTTAATAGGAAACTCTTTAGGCATTTTCCCTCCAACCAGCAACAAGATTTTGTGCTTCATTCTATTGTATTCTTGTAATTCTTAACTTTGAGGACATGAGCTCTTGCTTGAGTAATTAAAGTTGTTAAACTTAACCTGTAGTTAAGGTTAAAGAAAAGCAAATTCAATGTGATTATTTCATCGATCATCCTCATAATGCCTTGTGTCTGCTTGTCATCTATTTACTCCCATAAATCTTGGGATAATTTTTAGCTTTCTATTTGTGGTTGCTTTTATTCAGCAGAAGAAAATTATATTCTGTGCACCTGTTCTCTTTTTATTATTACAATGCACAAGTTGTTATTCTCATTAGAAATTTTAGCTTTCTTTGGAGTTCATGACTTTACTCCTTTCCCTGCAAATATTTCTGGTTTTCTGATATTGTATATGTTTGCATTTCTTGCTATAGGGAAACTTTGATGGGCATTGCTAAACACTATGAAACTGGGGAGAGTCTTCCAGAAGATGTGTATCAGAAGCTTCTCGCTGCAAGGACTTATCGTGCTGGTTCCTTAAGTCTTCGTCAGGTTAGTGGAATATGACTATTTATCTCTTCGTTTTCATGCATTTGTGTCTATTTTCTTGTTTATCACAGATTTCTTTTATAAAGACCTCATTAGGGTAAAAGATGATGCTTTTGTGCTGCAAGGGCTGCAGCTAGTTTTTTATTTCTCCTTAGGTGGTTTCATCCCCCTCCCTCTTGTCCAGCACCAGCCCCATGTCTATTTGTAATGGTTATGCTACATATGTTCCTAAAATGCACTGGTTGACTTAATAGGATATAATGATAAGCTTCATTTTGCAGAAAAAACTATCCAGCAATTTATTACTTACATACAGACATACCATTTAATCGGTTAAACCACTTTAATATTTCAGTTAAAATTCGCTAATGTGGATTTGGAGCTGCACTCCAAATATATACCACGTGGATCAGAGTCCATCTATGATGTTGATCAAAGGGTCTCCCAAAGGACGCAAGTGATCCCTCCTCTCCCAGAAGATAGATTCCTTTGCAGTTTTAGTCATATTTTTGCAGGTCTGCTTTACCATTAACGTTACTTGAGCTTCTTTTGTTTTAATTTGTACTTTATTGAACTTGTTATTTGTCCACATTAATTGACTTAATAGTTTCTGGGAATATTAGGGGGATATGCAGCTGGATATTACAGTTACAAGGTATGCACTATCGTATGATGTAGCATTTTTCTTACCTCGGTTGATCTCTGTGAATATTTACTTCAATTATTTGTTAAGAGAATCTAAACGTCTCAGTTTTTTTCCCCTCCATTGTTTAATCTTGAGGCATGTGAATCACTTGGTCCAAACAAGTCCACTTGAGTTCACTCCATGTTCCTGTCTTATATTTCCATTGTTCAATTTAAAGAGAAAAGGGAGGCAAACATTTGGACTATCCTAGTTTTGATTTCTTGTTCCTTTCTGCCTTTATTATTCATATTTGTCATCCTAAACAAGAAAACTATAATTGCAGTGGGCGGAGGTACTCTCTGCAGACGCTTTCTCAGCTTTTGAGGATGCTGGATTGGACAACAGCAAGGTATGGTTTTGGAAAGTTCTGTTCCGGATCAGCCACTATAGCCTGCCTACTACTACAATATTTAATTTATTTGTCCCTTACTTTTTTTTTTCCCCTTACTTTTGTTCATCACTTGCCATAAAGTTTTTGCATTCCATATATATATATATATATATATCAGGTTTAGTAATTGTACTATTCTGGTTTTCTGCATTTTCGCACTCTTGGAAAGCCTTAGGGTATAAAACATTGTAAGAGTAACCATTAGTCTTGAAACTGAAAAACTTAATGATATTTCTTTGCCATGATTTGTTATTAATAAATAACAACTTATCAGTTGGTCACATGTGTAGAAACACGAACATATATGTGAACATCGAGATTTGGTATTTGATCTTCGCTTCAAAGTTTGTCTTTGGTACCAACATTTCTACCTTGATATTAACTGATCTCTGTATTCTTAATGTCCTCTTCAAATACAGTGTTGTAGAAAACTTAAGTGCTTTCATGAGTGCATTACCATAAGTAGAACTTCCTTGAGGATAATCTTTATGTTTTCAAATATGTTCCTGAGCTCCCTTATGTTAAATTTTGCAGGCTGTAGTAGAAACAGGACGCAAGTTCCGAGAGACCATTCTTGCCCTTGGAGGTGGAAAAGCCCCACTAGAGGTTAGACAGTAAAAGCCTTACTTTTTACTAACTGTTCTTTAGTGCTTCTCATATTCTCAGGCATTACAACATCGAACCATAGGTCATATATGTTTCCAGATGCCATCTACTGACATCCTTCCAATGTGATGATATCAATCTCCAGGTTTTTGTAGAATTCCGAGGCCGTGAGCCTTCTCCTGATGCTCTGCTCAGGCATAACGGGTTATTACTGGTGACAGCCTGAATATAAACTGGAATTGAAGATTTCTGAAGAAACAAGTGCTGAAAATCTTTTGCTTCTGTCAGTTGCTTGTTGCACACTGAGACGGGGAAATTTTACTGTCCGTATGGTTGCTGTCTCTAGTTTCTGGAGACGGAACGGAACAGAAACTTGGAGACGGAACGGAACAAAA
>JANZXP010000194.1:30195757-30210573 GCA_027576715.1 Erythroxylum flavicans | reverse complement strand
AACAGGTCGGGGACAGAATTTTTCTGTCCCTGTCTACTGTCCCCACCCACGGGGACAGTAACCATACACGGGGTTAGTGCTTCCAATGCCTTTGGAACAAGAACCACAACAGCAACCTTTGCATTATTGAATCATGATTATATCCTCTGATCCTTCTTGTAGACAAATGAATAGTTAAAAACTTTCCTATTTTTCCTCTACTCAATGGATTCCATTGGCTTGGTGATACTGAAATTTATACCTTAAAAGATTGCAACACTCAGTTTCATGTCTCGGTGCATATAATAAAAGATTTTACAAAATCTGAGGATCATGGAGCTTTGCAATTCAAAAAGTTGCAATTTTGGCTTATGATTATGTTCTAAAAGAAGTTTTGACTTGTGATAAAAGATTTAACTTATTATCTTATTAAGTAATTTATTTAAATACGGATTATTCAACAATTTAGTTAGTATTCACTTGCAGAAAGTATCTCTAAATTCTTTTTTATCAAAAAATATGTTTTTACATAAATTAAAAAGTAATTAATGGGGGTATTTACTGATAATTAAAAAATTAAAAAAACTTGGACGGTTCAATTGTATAAAATTTGAAATGTTTTACTTTTTTGTTTAATTTTTAAATTTCTGATTTGATTTATTTTTTTGTTGATAAAAATCAATTAATTTATTAATTATTCTGTCAATTTTTTTAAATTAACAAGTTCTTATAAATTAAAATTAATTAATTAATTTTTATCTAACAATATTTTTAATTAAATTTTAAATTAGTATGGTAAATTTTTTCAATCATATTTTAAAATTTTTAATTTTGTTTAATTTTTAACTAATTATAAAAATCAAATTCAACTTTTTAAAACTTAAATTTCTTTCCTTAAATTATTTTGTGTTAATTAATATTATAATTAACGAGGGAGCTTGCCTTCTAAGATACCGAATAATAATCTCAAGTATTGTACGGTAAAAGATTAAATATATATAAAAAGAAAAAAATGTCAAACTGAAAAACCAACCAACCAACCAACCAATATTTCACCTGATAGGCAACGAACGAACACTCACGGCCACTGCCCACCGATTTCGATTCCAAATTCCCAAATTTCACCTTTCCGGATACAAGTTTTGGAAATTCTTCCTCCTTCTGTCTTTGCTGTTATTGGTGAAGTCAAGCTCAGATCTTTTCCCAAGCTTGTAGCTCATTGAATTTCAGTTCTTCCAAGAATCAATCTGTAGAAACCGGAATTCAAAATGGCTCGAGCAGGAGGAATAACCAACGCAGTGAACGTTGGAATAGCGGTGCAAGCCGATTGGGAGAATAGGGAATTCATTTCCCACATCTCTCTCAATGTTCGTCGCCTCTTTGATTTCCTCCTTCAATTCGGTACCATGCACTCACCTTTATACTCTTCCTTCGATTTTTTGAGATTGATTGATTGATTTCAGTGGTACCCAATTCGTTTTTCGGTTGTGTAGAGGCTACTACCAAGTCCAAATTGGCATCGCTTAATGAGAAGCTCGATACTTTGGAACGACGTCTTGAGCTGCTCGAAGTCCAAGTTGGTACTGCCACAGCCAACCCTTCTCTTTTTTCAACCTGATTTCTTGTGTTTTTTCAACTGGGTACTGTTCTGGTTCTGCTGTAATTGCCCATAAGAACTTGGTTCTCAAATATAGTATGTGTTGTATTTGTTTGTCTCTAATATGTTCATCATTTTGTATCTGGGTTTAGGTCAAAACCCAGTCTTTCAACTTTTGTTCGCTAATATAATGCCTTATAGTGATTGTTATTTACTGAGCAGCAAATTGCTCCACTCGCTTATGGTTTACTGAATTCCAAGTGGATTATTCTGATTTTGGCATCTTATGCTTTATGGTAAAA
The DNA here is from genome assembly GCA_027576715.1 of Erythroxylum flavicans. Classification (NCBI taxonomy): domain Eukaryota; kingdom Viridiplantae; phylum Streptophyta; class Magnoliopsida; order Malpighiales; family Erythroxylaceae; genus Erythroxylum; species Erythroxylum flavicans. Next base: position 30,208,695 of record JANZXP010000194.1, on the reverse strand, counting down.
TGACAATTTTGGTTCGTTTTTGTGAACGGAAAATTTTGCTAAAGTTGTCTTTTCCGAACCTCTAAGTTAGTATCCGCAGAAGGAGCATTTTATACCTGAACCCGATAGTTAGTCTGAACATCAGTGACTCATTGAGAGCACAAGGCTAATTGATCTTCTTAGGTCCCTCATTGCGTATAAGATCTTAAGAATATGCGAAATCTGTTTATCTTGGAGTGGCTGAAATCTTTTTCAGCCTTGCATGGTAAAACAAGTGTAATATCATGAAAAATGAAATTGGTTTCTGTATTGGCTATCAAATTCCTAAACCAAAATAGTAGCAACATGGAAAAATAGTTTTTAAGATTTAATGTCTGGCCCGCTGGACACCGAAAAGGAATAATAAAATGGCTGCTTGTGGTGATCCCACTTGGTTTCAAACTATTAAATCACCACTGATTCATAAACAGTTAAATTGTTTGATCCAAAAAGGAAAGCAAAGGAAGAGAGAAAAGCGTACAAGACACTGTCTTATTGTAATCTGTGCCTTTTGTCTTGTGCTACATCTGTTATCCACCTGCACTCTACAGATAATCCATTTCCCTAATTGCTGGCTACCAATTCTATTCATTCCATTTATGTGAGATTGTCATTTTGCTAGTGCACTGCTTTGATGTTCAAATTCTTCTGCTTTTTCATAGTTGATGAATTGAACATCAGAATGTAAATCTCAACATAGTTCAATGAACCATTCTTCCTGTTAAAATCATCTCAGATGTTTACTTTGATAGCCTGTGAATTTTGAGAAGAAAAAAATGAAAGATCATATTATAGCACGAGTTTGAGAAAAAATTTCAGAAATCATGCTAACAATACCAAACTTCTTTTACCAATTTATGCTTGTGTGCATGATTGTACTGAAAAATGCAAGATTGTACTAAATCCTTCAAAATTCTTGCTGCAGAATGAGATTCTTCAATTTGAAATACTCTGAATAATCAAATTACGCTTGGGTAATGAAACAGACAGCTACTTCCACAATCTCTTAAAGATGAATGTTGGAATTTTCCACTATAGTTTTTTGTAACTGATCATATGATGGTAAATAAATAATCACTTTCTGATTGGGAACCGTGGCAAAACCACTATCTAGGTTCTGGAGGAGCCAAGACTTGTGTGTTAATTGGCGATGGCTCTGGTGGTGTTGGAGCTGGTGGTGATAGGGGAATTTTCTTATCTAGTGCTATTGAGAAGCGATTGGAACCTCCCAAGCTATAACCTCCTATGCTGTCTATGGACTTCATATATTCAGATGCATTGTTCTCTATAATCAGAGCATCTTCCAGCTCCCTGACAATGTCAGCCATGCATGGCCTATAAGCAGAGAAAGGCTCAATGCATGCCAATGCCACTTCCACTACTCTCCACATTGCCTCTACATGGTACCCTCCTTTTATGTTCAGGTCAACAATTTCATCGATCCTTGACTCTCTTATAAAGGGTTTTGCCTGCAGTAAAGTGCTTCTGTCAATCGACACCATAACAGTCTCTAATGGGTTGTGCAATGAAGCAAACAAACACAAACATGGGCATGCAATACATCATGAAGCCTTAAATATAAGGTCCATGAGGGCCAACAGATATCTGAAGTGATATGTTGAATTTCTTTATAGCTTCTTCCAGGAAAAGCATTACGAAAGTCAACGCTTAAAGTATGAAAAAGAAACACTTGGACTCACCCATTCAACCAAACTCCACTCATTTCGTGGCCTCTGTATGTTGAGAGGCTCCCGACCACTAACAATTTCTAGGAGGACCACCCCAAAGCTAAAGACATCACTTTTTGCAGATAGATGCTGGGTTGAGTAGTACCTGAACAGAAATAGTTATGGCAGTTGGAACTGTTATTAGAGGTTGTGCTTGCATACAAAAAGCATGGGACTGGCATTGGCAATTATCTGGTCAGAAAAGCCTTTCAAGCAGCTGTTTTTTGCTTACAATTCTAGGTACTACCTATGCTCATGAAGGTTAGAGTAAATACAGTCAAAGAAAATCACGGATTAAGCACAGATGGCATCCCCCTTCCGCTGAAGAAACTTAAAGAGTACTGGATGTGGGCAAATTTCACTTACTCTGGATCCATGTATCCTGCTGTGCCTCTTACTTCGAGTGATGCGCCACTATCCCCTTCTTGAGGAGCATATTTCGAGAAGCCAAAATCTGCTACTCTGGCATTCATGCTGTGATCTAGAAGTATATTGCTCGACTTTACATCCCTGTGTATAACACAACGTCCAGCGAATGTGTGAAGATACAACAAACCTGAAATTGTCAAAGAGACTTTAAGCATGTGTGGCAACATCTGTAGCGAGGCAAAGAAATGAAGAAGGATTGAGAAAAATGAAACAAAACAGAAGAAAATGATGTAGCTTAAGGAATCAGATAAAGTAATTCTATTAAAAAAAAAAAACAGTGTCTTATGTGAGTCATTTTACTTTCCATCTTTCTTCTTTGCTAGTTTTGTGTTCTAACGTACTAGGGTATTCACGTTAAGTTTTCCCAAGAAACAGTTAGAGCAGCTGTCACTGTCTACTTGAACAAGACTTTTTCCCTTATCCCAGTTTCTGCCTAGATCGTGTGAAGATTTACAGCTGCAGTTGTTATACTACTTGTTCTCCTTGATTTTGTCATTTGATTATGGAATGAATATCATTAAATAGCCAAGATGATTGGTTAATCTACCTTCTTGTCAGTACTTGCTTCTATTTCTTGGTGTGCTACAAACTTGCAGTCAGCCCTTTTACAATTGAGAGCTACATGTAATCTCATTGTTTTTCCTCACCTCAAGGTCTCTGAAACAATTGAAGAGGGAATGCAACTGACAGTAGTTAGGACATGTGAGCTTCTCTAATAAGTTCTAATTGTGGTTTATCAAATCAATCACGAGCTTGGTTTTTGGATAGGAAGTGATCACCAGACATATACTTCATTGGTTCATCTTACAAATCAAAAGAACCTGAAGGACCAACATTTTGCGGTTCCAAGACTTTTTGTAAAGATCACTCTTCATGATTTTTGCTCATATGTCTAAGCTTCTAAGCTTCAAAAGGATTCCTAAACTCAGTGTTGGTGTTTCTTTCACCAACATAAACTGTTTGACAAAGCATCGTGTACTCTAGCAAAGGGAAGAGTGCAGAAGCTTTAGCAACTTCCCAGCTGCTTGATTAACCTGTATCCTGTTGCAATGTTTTACATTGAATACAGTCATCCAAGAATATGGAATATTAGCTTGTTGCCCTTTGAAGTCTCTCTTACATGCTTTGAGATGTTACTGTACGATTGTGTCAGCCCTTGGTGCCATAATATTCAAATGCAGAGATGTTAGTTGGGCAGCAATGTTTAGGAAATCAGCAGAGCTTCAATGTCAAGATGGATTTTCAGATTTATTCTTTAGCAGAATGAAAAGTCAGTATTGTGGTTTAGTCTGTATGCTTGTTCTTAGTTTCACTATAGGAACAACTTAGCAGAATATTTTGAGTTGTTGATACCACACTACTACCTACCTCGAGCAGCACCAAGAGCAATAGAAAGTCTTGTTGGCCAGTCCAGAATTTTTCTTTTGGCTGCTTGCCCTGTTAAGGAACTGATTATTAGGAGAAGATGAACTTGAGAATAAATTAGTTGGTGGGGCTTTTGGTGAGAAATACCATAGAGACGATCTTGTAGAGAACCATTCGACATGAATGGATAAACTAGGATTTGTTGATCATTTTCGCTACAGTAACCAAGAAGGGGCACCAGATTCTCATGCCGAATGGCAGAAAGAAGGTTTAACTGTACCATAAATCAAAAGTGATTGTCAGTTTGGATATGGACCTGAGGTAGGAAGAGTTGATTAGAGCTGAATTGTGATGGAAGGCATTAAATACCTCATTCTCAAACTCCCGAGTTCCTTGAGTTGAAGTTGATGATCGGACCTTAACTGCTACTTCTTGACCATCATGTAGCTTCCCACGGTATACTGATCCGAAGCCACCTTCACCTATCAAGATTTTGTACTTTTGGGTGGCACTCTCTATGTACTCCAAAGTAAACGTTTGAATGGTTATAGACTTCACAACCAAGTCATCTTTACTTGTCACGGAGAAAACAGCATCTGCCAATGTAAAAGCTTCAGTGAGGAAGGATGTATCCAGCAATGATGACATACAATTGTAAGAAACATGGTAAGTGAAAAATCGTATTTACCAGAAAATGAATGGTGAATTGCTAGCTTACACGTGTATTTTCAAATAGATAAATTCAAACTTTTTTCCTATCTATTGAATGTTGTGATACTGTTCTTGCTGGTAACTTCAGCTTCTTTGACTACTGTTGTCGAGGTAAAACTAACAAAATTTGCAAATATAAAAACAAATGGAGTTGAAAAAGAACCTCAATACCATATTTTAAAGTGTCAGAAAGCCTATAGAAAAACTTGGATTATGAGGACTGGATTATGAAACTCTCGAAGGTGGACGAGAAGTTGATTGAGTTACAAGTGCACACAAAGTGAAGTAGACAATGTTTACTCACTCGTGGTTAAAATCCTTTTGCCATTGTTGTTTCTCTTAGCCCTGAATCTTCTTCTGTAAATGTGTACAACAACAATTCCCACTGCCACCGTGAATAAGAGAGAAACGCATGCAGCAGTGCCTATGACTATTCCATGCTTGCCACTTTGTGATTCCTGAAAATCATCACATGCCCCAGAGCTGAAATACGTTGCATGAATTGTTAGTGTGCCGTTTTTCCCACTTTCTGAAACCAAATCGTCAAACATAGGCAATAGGTTCATACTCTGTTGTCACTCCTGATCTGTTAAAGCTGGAAGGAAGCTCTGAACTTAAATGAAGATTACATCCATAGTATCTATGGACAAGCAGAAAAGTAGTGAGTTTAGTATAGCAGATTTTAGAGAAAGACGTAGCCTGCCTAAATGCTCTTTATCACATAGCAAAAGAAAAGGGGTCGGGGGTTACAGTGTTGCCAATTGTGGGAGTTGGAGGAGAGAGTCTGGAAGAGATCCCTTTAGATCATTGTTTCTCAAATCCCTGAAAATTGAAATATAGATCAGATAATTACATGTGCAAAAATCATGTGCGGTACTGATTGTCGTGCTAGTTTCTGCTAAAGAAAAGGAAATTAAGCATCTTGGCTACTTCATTTTGGAGGAATTTCATTTCTGATAACAGTATATCTATTCTCACGGTCTGCAGATATCATAGTTAGGCACAAGATGAATCGTTAGAGTTGAACAAATCACAGAGGAAAGCAAGAAGATTACACTATTTTCAACATGGAGGATGCTGGGAATGATGGGATATAGCTAGTGAACTCATTGTTGCTGAGGTTCCTACACACAGTAAACAACAGAATAAATAAAAATTTTTCCTATGAACAATAAACATTGGTGACAGCTGAAAAAATTGGATAACAGCATAATCAACCATACAATTCATTTAGGTAAGGAAGCTGCGGAATGCTGGCAGAAATTGCTCCAACAAGATTATTTGCAGATAGATCCCTGAAAAATAGATCAGATAAATATAGAATCAACTAAATACCACGATGATGGCGTGAACTATCCAATTCAGTGTCAAGGTATATCTTTCCAAGAAAATGGGAAAACAAAAAGCGACTTACAGCTTGGAGATTACATAAGACCCATTAATATTATTACATGTCAGGCCTTTCCAAGAAGTTGGAAGACATGGATCTCCTAACCAAAGGTTCGACATTTTAATTTCCTTGTTCTGCTCCAGTAGTTCATCTGCCACATTGTTTATCACTTCCACTGTAGATCGAAAGCTAACGTAAGTATCTATATGAAAATGAATAAACGAGATTCTATTTTTCATCCAATCTTGGGGACTTACCATCTCGTCCATTAGTTCCTTGAACCCAAGTCTTCACCTGCAGGATCTCATAGGCATTTAAGATTGGTCCAAAGTCGGATCCATTTCTAATCCTTGCCAGAGTCAAGTTCAGAGATCCTGTAGCTGCGACATTGAGGGGGACTTCGATGTATTTCGATCCATTAGCCAATATGTCAAATCTGTCCAGTTTGATCTCATTGTTAATGTAGATGTCGAACACTCTTTGTCCTTTTTGGACAGAATCATTTAGTTCATAAAAATACAGGAACACAACATAGTTATTCTCCTGTGTGTCAAGGTCATTATGTTGAAATTCCAATCTGTCTGGATGGTAGAGTGCTGTTTGGAGAACCTGTAAAGGCACTGGTCTATCAGGAATATACAGAGGAGTGGACAAAACTAATGCTGATGGAGGAAGTGCTTCAGGGTCGGGACTTCTCCAAATCCTGTCGAATTCGTCAACTGGGTATCTGAAAATGAGTTCACACATATTGTAGGCATTGTTTCAACCCCAAAAATCTCCATCATTTGCAGTACAAGTACTTAAAACATAATGGATACGTTAGCTGTATTGAAACGTGATTAGGTTCCTCAAGTTTTTAACATCACCATCTTAATAAGAGAATTACGCTTGATGTCTAATGACTTTTAGTTTCTCATTAAAGGTGTGTTATTTCAAGGTCCTTACTTTAATTTCCTTCTTCAGAAATGAAGTCTTAGCCCTTTCATCAATTTGAGCTTACACATATCAACTTATGAATTAGCTTTTTGCGAGCCTGTTTAGAAATCGAATTAAAATTGTTGTTGAATTAGCCTAAACTTGAGGGTTACGATCGAATTCAATCTTTCACTTGTTGAGTTTATGATGAAGAAGAGTAGAGCATATACCTGATATCAGCTCCATTGTTCCCTACATCGATCCTGGCAATCAAGTTCAGAACAGTAGTAGCATTTCCCTGGAAGTATTTTGAATTATCCAAGGGCCTAAGCTCAAGTTGTGAGATATATGGGTCCCCTTTGTCATAAGCTAAACAGAAGTCTATATTCTGCTTGGTAGCTCTAAAGATGCCCTCCACTACTTCCACGTCCTTGGAAGAGTTCACTGCATCTATAGGTGTGACCCCAATTAAAACATCAAATGAAGAGACTGAAGTTCTCACAGAGTCACTGGAAAGGAATGTTCCTCTTATCAGATAGTCGCTGTCACGAGTTGTTGGCAGCTTGTAGCATATCTTTTCTGAATGAATGTAGAAAACTCGAACTTTACCATATGTTGTGTCATTTAAAGCTGCCCTGAATGTGTCATGGCATTGCCATTTTGGAGAATCTGCTTGGAAGATTCCATTGTCTGATGTATACGTTATGCCATTATTATCCTTAAAAGAAGATTCAGCACAAGTTGCAATGCTCACAAACCCTGGAAAAGAAATAAGGAAAAGAAGATCAAATCTTGAATGGTTAAGAATCTAAACTTGTGCTTTACTTTGGACCAAATGAGAAAAATAAAATGATTTCTATGGCACAAAAAAGAAGGAATATTTACAATACACTTAGATTTGCAGATATTGAATGCATGATTTTAAATTGTGCTTCGCAAATATTTGTATAACGTAAATATTCATACATGCAGGAATTGGAGAATTTGCTGCTATTAAATCCTGACAGATGACTTGTTTGCTTCACACTTTTCAAAGAAGATCCACTTTCTTAGATTTTTATAACCCATCACATGTTTAGGTAATTAACTCCAAGCTTATGATTTTCAATTACATTTTTAATGGCATAGCAAATTAATCTTGTATCACACTGCTTAAGCACGAACGTGTATATATTCCCAAGTCAGTGGTCGCACAGCACCTCAGATCGAGAATAATAACGAGAAACATACAATAATATCATGTTAACTTCACAAATTATGATCTATACTTCCTTTAGTTGACTTTTAGATCCAGATCACATGGTTTATATCCACAAGAACTCAATTAACAGGTAAAAATAATGAAAGATCAAATCTTGATTCCGAGACTTCTTGAAGAAGACCACGTCAACTGATTGAATTTACCAGAAAAGCTTGATAATACCAGAAAACTTGTCAGTAAAACTAACCTGGCTTTCCGCAAGTTAATTGAACAAGTATGAACAGGCAAAGAATAACTTCAAAACCAATCCTTAAGATCCGACTCTGCATTCCTTCCATCATTTTCTCATTTTAAACGGAGCTCGACCCATCTGGTCTCAAAAACATAATCAACCCTACTATATTTCAAGCCAATTTTTTCCTTCTGCAGTCAATTACAAGTGTCTGAATTCAGCTTTTTTTACTTGATAATCACAAAGTTGCAAGAAAAGAAATAACTATCACCTAATCGTTCAAATTCAATCCTGGAAAGTAAGGTTTCTAGGAGTCAAAACATAGAAGAATCATCATCGGACGGTAACTCTAACAAAAGGGTATCAAAAACATGTCAGGTTTTTGGTGAAAAAGAGTATGATAAGCGTAGGTTTGACTTCAAATGTAGAAGTTAAAGAAGAATATGACGAGGAAGAAGATAGAGAGAAAGAGCTTGATTCAGAATAATCCAAAAATGATTAACACTTTCAGGTTGGATTATTGGCATATTAATTATATTAAAACTTGGTTATGGTAGTGGTTATGTAAGTATATGAGTTTAAATTAATCTGGTTTAAAATAATAGGCGGAGCAACCCTTTTTTTTCGTCTGTCTCCTTGTCCATTACCAAGGTGTGCAACGTCATGAACAAAGGGTTTGGTTTCATTAGCAAATACCAGTTCATTGTGATGTGCTCAAGTAAACTATCCTACTTGCTGGCTTGTCATTCGGACTTACATGGAGCCATTGATGTAGCACAAGAAAGCTACTGATCTATTAAGACTCATCAGTACCAAACTATCTGCAGAACTTCAGAAACATCGCCCTATACGGGGGAATTTAGGACATGGAGATTTGAAAAGGGGAAGATATTCCCATGGCTGGACAGCAAGTTTGTCTGCGCACAGATTTTGATGAGAAGGGTGCTTGGACAAGTCTGTGTCCTAAACAAGATTTTAAATTGTTTATTCTGTGAGTTTTGGACTATGCTACAATCATAATTAAGATTGGAAAACTATTTTTGATTTGATTTAGAATTTAATGGAAAAAATTTTAATTGATTGAGCTTGAAATTAAAATTAAATTGGAAAAGATTCAACTTAAAGTCGATTCAACTAATCCGTCTAGTCTCAAATAGTCAACTGTTTAGACTAAACGAGCCAAAGAATTTAAATTTGATTTGATTTTAAGCCATATTCATGATCAAGAAAAAAAAAGGTTGAGTTCAATCTAACCCAACTCGATCTAAACTCAATTCAACTAATTTTGACATCGTTTTAAAATGTACTTTAAGTAATCGAGTATTTTGGTCGAATTAGAGTTTAGAATCAGACTCAGACCAAAAAATAAAAAAGAATCAAGTCATATGCATCTCTCATCAAGATTGATACAAACATAATTACAAATAATACGAACACAATTAAGAGAAATTATGATATCCAATTACAATTTATAATGATAATTACAATTGTATTTTGTAATTTCAATTTTTGGTACAGGTCAAAAGTTGCATATAGTTATAGATTAATACATTAATTTGTGTTAATGTAGTTATAATTGGGATTAAGGTTAAAGCTAATGAAATATCAATTTTCCAATAAAAGGTGTGATCTGCAAGCCACCCAACTATGATGGAGAAATATGTAGCTTACATACATGTAGATATGGTTATCAATTACTAGGTTACTTGACTTCATGGAAAAACCCTAATTGGTTGTTACCAACTTCGCTTCCAATGCAGAAATTGGCATAAAATAATTAACATGAGCTTGTAATTAACAGACAATAGGTTAATAGGGTTGTTCTTATTCTCAAATAATTACTAATCTAGCAAGGAAATTGACGACACAAGCACCAGAATTTCATTGTTCAAAATATAAATTACTGTAAGCTGAGTCTTTTATGGAAGTTTAGTTTATAAAATGCAATATTTTAAAAATTAGATCAGAAGTTAAATGTAAAATTGATTGGTACAAAATTTTCACTATTAAACTAGCCAAATCGATTCAGTTTTTAAAATATTGATAAAACAAGATAAGTATTCAATGTCTGAAAACTCTTATCTACTTTTATTTTATGTTTATTAGACCCTAGATATATCAAACTAATGTAAAACAAGTTTAAACTTCAATGAAAGGTCAAATTATAAAAACTATAAAAGGTATAGGTCTTTTCAATTTATTGTTTAATTTTAGTCAATTTTTATCGTTGACAGGTCCATTTTTTAATATTTGGAATGACTTATCTTGCAACTTAGGATTTAATGAATTTTTATGCCCCTTAGGGGGTGATCGAGTCAATGGAATGAGAGGTATGAGGCTAAAAGATTTTGTATTCGAATCTTCTTGTTTACAGTCTCTCGATCAAATCTATCGTACATGACTTGCTTAGTGTGGAGTACCCAGTTGGTGTGATTTATAGGCTATTACGTCAATCTAGAGATTTACCCAGTACACATCTAAATTAAGGATAGCGACTGCAGGTTCCTCCGTTCCAAAAAAAAAGAATTTTTATTTCAATTTTTTAATGGAACTACTAAGAGATTATCTTAATATATTTTTAGTTTTCAACATCGTTTAATTATGCTCTTTCATTAATAATTTCAAATCCAAAATATTTAATGGTTTAGATAGCATATAAACAATATATCACCACAAACTGCTATTTATTTAATTATTTATCATTTAAATTAAATCTATAACTTAGTTTGAATTATTAAATATTGTTACAGATATTTAATAATTTGTAAGTTTCATAGTTATTAAAAAATGTTATTTAACTTTTATGTATGGTATCAAGCTTAATTAATTTATCAACTTATAGACATAGTATTGAGTACTATAACAAAGAGTCTTCATTTGTTATATATCAACCTATCCACGATACTCACTATGGTGAATGAGAACATAATTAGCATATTCGAAGCACCAACTTAGTTGATTAGTAGTCAAACAAGCTACCAAATTAAAATGCTTATAGAACCTTCTAAATATATTAAATCTGCGTCTAGACCCCACAAATTAATCATATTTATAAGGATATAAGGTGTTTAGGTTACCCTTGGCACAAACTGTCCATCTTCAATTCAAGTTAATCGACCATGGTTTAAAGCTTTTTTTAAAAAAAATCAAATATTGAGTCCTCAAAATTTTGAAGTAAGATAATGTCATTTTTAATTGCTAAAATAAAAAAATATATTTAATCAAAATTGGTTCAAATTTGACCAAATTTTGTGTCATTTAAACTCAATTGAACTCAATATTATACTTATATCTTTGGATTTGATCGAGTTTTCGAATCAGGCTTGAGCTTAAGCGAGTTCAAACTTAGCTTGACTCGTTATCAAACCTAGTTTAGGTTATGTACTTCTTCTAAAAGTTAGGAATGCCCTTGCTAATTTTTTTAAAACTAAAATTGTAAAATAACGTCTTCCTTTTAATTGAATCTAAGCTCAGACTGACTCGAGACTCAACTATTTAAAAAAAAAGCTTATAGGCCTGGGCTTGACCCATGGCCCGGCTCATTGAAAATAACTTAATGTAGGACCATGGGTCAACTCATTCCTAACCCTACCAAAAGTTACTTGTTATATTACAAAATCTAATGATTAAAAAACTCGACCAGTTCAACAGTAAAATCTTGAACCATTTAACTTTCTGGTTCAACTCATTTTAATTACTCTTGTTGTTAAAATCAATCAATTTATTAAATTAATAAATTCTCATAAACTAAAATAAATCAATTAATTATCATTTAATAATATATTTTTTAATTAAACTTCAAATTGTTCGATAGGTAAGAACAATCTCTTTTAGTTATATTTTAAATTCTTTAATTTTATTTAATCTTTAATAGTCTACAATAGTCTAATAACGATTGAACTTTTTAAACCTTATGTCTCTTATCTTCCCGATTTAATTTTCGGTCCGGTTTTTAAAATAATGACAATATTGCATTTTATTGACCTCTTATTATCAAAACATCAAACTTTTTGCCACCAATCTTTTCTTCTGCTTCGGCTCCGTCCTAACTCAATCAATTTGATTATATATAATATGGTTTTTTATGGGTAAAGAACATTTCGGTCTCAATCAAATATGTATAAATTTAATTGTATCTTTAGAACATAAGGCTGATGTAGCTAATATGTATTTATATATGCGGAAACATTATTATATCTTTTTAATTTTTAACTCTTAAATATGTCATGAAGGACTAATTCAACTTTTTGGGTTTGTAGGTAAGTACAATAAAAAAATGTGTTATCATTACCTTTCAATCAGTAAAAGATTAGATTTAAGCAGTAAAAGATTAGATTTAAGCAGTCGGAGGAACCTGGGCTCTGACCACGTGCCTGTTAAAGAATGAGCTGGTGACTCGTAAGCAGTGGCTTGGTTAAAGGGACCTATCAGAGCCGTAACAAAAGCGAGTCTTTATAAGACAATTGTCACTACTTATGGATCCAAGCTTGGGTGATCTATTCACAACCAGGATGAAGCTTTGATGAAAGTAGTTAATAAATGAATAGTTAATGGTGGGTTATGTTAGCCTTTTTTTTAGTGACAAATCTTGTATGTGTTCTTAAGAAAAAGAATTTGTCCATTTTTTGGACTCTCAAAAGGGTGTGAAAACATATAAGAACAAATCCTTTGAATTCAGTACCGACGAGTATCATACCCCTTAAAACATCGTTTTCTTTCAAGCCTTTCAATCAATCAATATGACCGCGGGAAGCAGCTTTTGCTAAAATGCGAGTAATTTCTTGAAAAAACAGTAAAAGATTAGATTTAAGCAATTATTAGAAATCCAAATTCAAAGGATTTAACAAATTCAGATAGAAAAAAAAGTTTTTTTAAAAAATTAATCACTTTAAACTACCCCAAATCAAGAGCTTTAATGTTTATGCATCCAATAACTAATGAGGTTAGAAC
>JANZXP010000194.1:30150421-30163508 GCA_027576715.1 Erythroxylum flavicans | reverse complement strand
AGTAAGTTCACACGTACTACATCTGAATGACTCCACTGTACTGCTTTTCTGTTCGTACGAACTACTAACCGACAACTGCTTGTACTGAGGCGCCTCGCTGAGGACATGAAGACCAAAACAAAAATGGTGTGAGTGCTCGCTTAATGATGCACGTCTGTCCATCTTTAGTCACGCTTCTAAGCACCGTCTTTCAGTTTTCTAAATCAAGGATTATGTAAAAAAAAACTATTAAATTATTTTATTATTATTTAATTTAAGATTGTCATTAATTTCTTTATCCCAAAAAATTGAAGAATGTCTTCAACCCCTTCATTCAGTTACTACAAACGTCCCGATTACTCCAATGAGATGTTTCTATTCTTGTACTTAAAAGGTGGAATCGCCCATTCCAAGCGCCCTTATATTTCGGCCCGATAGAATAGTGGAAGGATAAATTACGGTTTAATCTCACTCAATTTTTCAAAAAGGGGGCCCTGTGTCTAATGCGTACAAGGAGTCACTATATTGGATGAAATTCTCACACTACCATTATCGGGACTCGAACTTGAGATCTTGCACTCAACAACCTCCCTAAAGACCAGTTGAGCTACCCGTGCAGGCTGAGATGTTTCTATTCTTGATTCGGAACGAGCAAGTTTGAAATTTTAATAGTTTTTTTTCTAAAAATTTATGAATTTACAAGAAGTTATATTTGATGGTTGGTAGTTACCAAAATAGAGCGAAGGTGATCTTTTAGTTTCAAAAGGACAAAATCGTCATTTCGAATTACTTGCAAAGGTAGTTTACTAGTCAACTCAAGCAACTTCCCAACTATAAATTACCTGTCCTTTTGTTCACCAAGCCACCTCAAACCAAAGCTTCTCCGGCCAACCACGGAGCATTATCCTAAACAACCGTAAGATCACTACTTTTTCGGTTACTTCTAAATGCATACACACCCATTTGGCTAGTTTAGCAGTTGATGTATGTATGATGATAATCGACTGCACAAAAGTTTCATGATTTGCTTCGCTGATCGGTGCTTAAGTAATTTGTTGTTAAGATTAATGTTTCAATAGTTCTTAGGTTTTTGATACTATTTTGAATTTGTCGTTCTGGTGGTTCCTTTCATTTCCTTGGTTTTATCTGAAAACGAAAGAGTTGATTGTTATTAATTTCTTTGAATATAGATATGGAGGTAGAGAAAGAGATGGAACAAGAGCAGGAGTGGCTTGAAGCTCAGAAGATTACTATAAGCGTGGACCTTTTAGCTGCTGCAAAGCAACAGCTTCAGTTCCTTGCAGCTGTTGATAAGAATCGTTGGCTATATGAAGGTGCTGCGCTTGACAGAGTCATCTATAGGTAAAGACTCTGTAATTGTTATTTCTTCGAGTTCAATTCGTATGACTTCATAAAGATTAAGTATTTTACTCTCTAGCTTTTCCACAGCTTGAATTGATGTCTGGAAGTGTTTTAGTTCCTAATTGGCAGATATTTCTCATTTGATCTACATTAAATTTCTGAGAATTGCAAATTTCAGATACAATGCTTGCTGGCTTCCCTTGCTTGCTAAACACTCTGACCCGTTAGTTGCTGAGGAGCCCCTGGTTGTTCCTCTTGATTGTGAATGGATTTGGCATTGCCACAGGCTGAATCCTGTAGGTTCCCACACATGCATGTATTTTGTTAGTTTGTGTATTTTTCAAACTAGTTAAGCTGGTTTTCATTTCTAATTATCCTTATAGGGAATGTTTCATGATTTTCTGGTTTAGGTAAGGTACAAATCTGACTGTGAGGAACTTTATGGGAGGACTTTAGACAACTCTAATGTTGTATCTTCTGTTAAAGGAACTTGTTCAAGGAAAACTCGAGCAATTTGGAACAGAATGTTTCCAAGTGAGCCTTATGACTTTCAGTTGAAAGCTTTATCTACAGACACCAGGGAAACTTGTCAAGCAACTGAGAAATGGACCAAATATGATTTGGTTTCAGCTGTCAAAAGGCAGAGTCCTTTCTTCTACCAGGTGATAAAAGATGGTGTTTTTATCCTTAACTAATAGTTTCCTGAAACTTTGATTGATTATTTGTTACTTGGTAATGGTAATTTTGGATAACAGTTTGTACTGCATTCTGCTATGATTGCTTACCTCATAGTGGTATATCAAATGTATAAACTGCATGCTACTTCCTTATTTGGTTCATTGGTTTCTCTAATCTCATATAATGTTATTAACTAGAGTAATCGTGAATCCATTTCTTATCTATTCCTGACATGTTCTTCCTATTGAAGGTATGGAGACCCCACATGAAAAATGATGTTTTTCTTCAAGAAGCTGTTGCCAGATACAAGGGATTTCTTCATCTGATCAAGAGGAACTGGGAAAGATCCATTAAACGCTTTTGTGTTCCAACTTATGATATTGATCTCATTTGGCATACCCACCAGTTGCATCCTGTTGCTTACTGTAAAGATGTGGGTGAGGCACTTGGTAAAATACTGGAGCATGATGATATGGATTCTGATCGCACTAAAGGGAAGAAACTCGATTTTGGATTTTCCGGGACTACCAAGCAGTTTGAAGATACATTTGGAGCTAGATATTGGAAAGCAGGTGCTATGTATAGAGGGCCTGCCCCGTCTCCTGTGACTACAACTCCCAATTCATCAAACATGTTGAGTAGAGAGACTGTAGCATTGAATGATGACCAAGGGATAATTCAGCTTTCAGAGGTTAAGCTTGTGGAGGTAATTAACATTTATAAAGTTCTTGATATCTTTTACTGTGTTGTTGCGCCATTGGCTAATTGATATAAATGAGTTAGACACCATTACGCATATAGATTTTGAACAAACTAGCTTTTCTGTGGATGCCTCTTTATGAATTGTACTGCTTGAAGTCGCCATGGTTGAACTATCTTCCGTTTATATAATGATTTTCTTTTTCTTGATTAATGCTTCCCAGGTTCTTTTGGAGATTGTGGGAGTTAAAAATTTACCAGAGGGGCATAAGGGAAGCCTTGTTGTGACATTCAGTAAAAAGCAGCCTGATGCTTTCTTTAATGTTAAGCAGAAACTCACTATCTTGTCTGAATCTGGAGAAAAACAGGTTGCTTCTTTCCAATGTGAACCAAAGGGAGAGCTGTTCTTTGAGCTTTTATCACACTCATCTTCCATCTTTCCAATAATCAAGGGATGTCAAACAATAGGTACTACTTCACTTTCTCTCGACAACATCATGAATCCAGCATCCAAACTTGCCATTGAAAAATGGGTGGAGTTGCTGCCTGTGTCTGGCAATTTGAGCTCAAAACCGACCAGCCTACGAATTGCTGCCTCATTTACTGTTCCCATCCAAGCACCACATGTACTACACATAGTCCATCCACGCACACTTTCAAAAAGTTCTTGCTTTTTCCCAATTACCGGAAGAGTTCCACATGCTAAGAGTTGGGCACGCATCTTTGATGAAACTGAAAATGAGCTGATTCGTCTGCAAATGAGGTATTCTTCTACCTAAGTCTCAGGTTACTGTGCAAGATCTCGACTACCTTTTACCAGTGCACATGCATTAAACTTTTTGTGTATGGTAGTGTGAACATGCAAAATTGAGGTATTACTTCAATAGAAATGCTGAAAGTTTCACTGTTTTGGCTAGCAAGATTCCATATAGTTGACAGATAAAAACAGAATATTTAGCTGTTAACAATGTAGTAGAACTAGTACAGTGGTTAAGCATTTTTTGTATCTAAATGGTGATATTCATTTTCTTGATGTTTTTAATGTTCAAGGGACTCAACTAAGACTGGTATAAAAGGCCAAAGCAGAATTGATAAGCAAATCATTGGTGTTACAAAGTCTGGTCAAACACATGTGCTTGCAGATTACGTGGGAGCTAAGTGGTTGCTGATGAATTCGCAGTGGTCCCTTCAAAGTGCAAAGAATTCCAGTGAAGATGGCCATCTTTTTGAGCTTGTGGGGCTTAGGATGGTAGATATCTGTTATCTTTTAATTTAGAGCTCTGTTAAAGTGTTTGCAAAAGCATTTTGTTGTGCCAATGACCTGGCTAGGTAGCTGTAAGTATAAGAAATAATTATCAATCATCTGATAAAGAATCACAGTTTTATTATTTCATCATCGGGTCTCTTTGAAAGGGATCATATAGAAGACCAGAGACCTGACATTTCAGAATCTAGAAAATTGTAACTGCATGACAATACTATTCGCCTATTCCATGTATCTTTTTTCGGATAGAACACATTCATTGGCCTTTGACAAAGCATAAAAGGGCTCCAACATTTTGTTCTGAATTTCTGTAGGTATCTAATGTCTATTCTAACTTCTCTTCTCGGAACAGGTTAAACTTTTTGGTGGTAGAAGGTTGGATTTTGACACCAAGCACTGCGAAAAGCACCAAAGAGAACAAGAATACATAACTGCAGTTGAATTTTCTGCAGAAGATCCATACGGCAAAGCAGTGGCGTTAATTGACATAAAGTCAGGATTCGTCAAGGTACAGCTCTGCTGTCTCGTGAAAAATTGGACACAATTTACTGTTAGATAACTACTAGCAATGCCACATATGTTAACTTGGAGCAACCAAACTGTTTGTAAAGAAAACATACATTCAGGTTGTCATAAAGAACAGAAAATGTTCAATTAAAAGATCTTTACTTTCTTTTAGTATCCAAAAACAAAAGAAAGCTTATAGCTACAAATAGCATCTAACCCTCCCCCTTAATCCCAACCAATTTCCACCACTGTAATTTTATTGTCTACCCTATTAATTTGAAACCAAATTCACAGGTGAAGGAAGAGTTGTTTGTGTTGCCTGGGATCATATCAGCTTTCATACTTTCTGACACTATGAGGAAGGAAGGATTGAGCAGCACGATAACTAACGAAGAAAATCCGGAGGAGGTAAATGATTTGACAGAATATGCCGATAAGTTTCAGGAACCCTCTCAAACCAGCCTGACAACTAATGAAGGAAACAAAATAGACTTAAATGTGAATTTGGCTCAAGAAAATGTGGTGAATAAAGAAGACAGTGGCAGTTCTGTTGTTGGATATGGTGGGCGATATGAAAGTATGGTGAAGAGTAGTGGATGTGGAGGGTGTGGTGGAGGGTGTGGCGGAGGGTGTGGAACTATGGTGAAAAGTGGTGGATGTGGAGGTTGTGGTAGTGGATGTAGTGGAAGTTGCGGTGGAGGGTGTGGAAGTATGGTGAAGGGTGGAGGATGTGGAGGCTGTGGTGGAGGTTGTGGTGGAGCCTGTTCAACTATGCTGAAGAATGGTGGATATGGAGGTTGCAATGCTGCTTGTGTGGACGACTCAGGGGTGGAGAAAAGCAACAGTTGCGGTGGTTGTGGTGCTTCTACTCGTGTAGACACGGTTCAGGACGGCGGATGCAGTGAATATGGTGTTGATTTGCACAACTCCTGCAATGATGTTTCCTTCAAGGAATCGCCTATCTTCACTAATGAGGCAGTACCTGCTTGATTCCTATGCTTGCCAATTGTGGTTACTAGGACTTCAAGTGTCAGCTATTATATCTATCTCATATATGAGTATATGCAATACTAAAAATAAACCTTGAATGATGTTAGCTGATATGTGACATCATTAATCAGTGATGGATTTAAAGGGATGTAAGTATTAGTTCAAGAATGGAAGTGTCTTTCTTCTTCTGATTTAAGTCCTTTTCGAATCGTTTTCGACACTAATTCTCCTTTAAGTCGGAAACGGAACAGTTATTTCCGACAAGACTCGGTTAAAATAATCCAAAACAATGACACGTCT
The DNA here is from genome assembly GCA_027576715.1 of Erythroxylum flavicans. Classification (NCBI taxonomy): domain Eukaryota; kingdom Viridiplantae; phylum Streptophyta; class Magnoliopsida; order Malpighiales; family Erythroxylaceae; genus Erythroxylum; species Erythroxylum flavicans. Next base: position 30,157,729 of record JANZXP010000194.1, on the reverse strand, counting down.
AGAATTCCAATCTTAGTTCTCAACTAAAAATGGAAATGTTTAATGCTATAAATAAACAAAGGGTACATAAGACTGATGAAAATTGCAAGCTATAAATAGAAGTATGTAGGTTTGTGTAACCAACCTAGCTTGCAGGGCCTTGTTGTTTACATTCGTTCAAAACTGGAAAACTTGTCAACGGAAGCTCACCGGACCCTCCTTGCTTTCTTCTTATTCTTTTCTCCTTCCATTACCAATTTATGGTTGCTTCCATTTCCGATCATGAAGCTATTGGATTCATATGTGCCATTGTTGGTCTTTTGTCTGAACTTATCATCCTTTTCCATTGCAGGTTACTAAATGGATGCTTCTGGGACGTTTGATGTTTAACTAGCTCCTTCCCCAATTTACAGTCCCAATTATGGAACTGTATAGTGAATATGAAACTATATTAAGAAAACTGAACGTGTCATTGGCAGGTTGACCTTATTATGAAAGTGTTAATCAGAGGTGCTATGGTCTTGATCTATGATTATAGACCATGTTCGATTTGATTGGACCCAAATTTAAATATTCAAATTTATTAAATTACTTAGAAAATTAGGGTTGAATTAGATCAAGATCAACCAATCAAACATAGCTCAGCTTGCGAACACGGATGATGGATCCGACCCCTCAGCATAATTTAGCCAATGAACAGGAAAGTAAGGTAATGATATCCTGTAGATATTTTGCAACAACTCAATAGCCTACAACCGACTAGCTAATCAAAACAAGATGGTGATGGGAGTTGGGCATAGAGTTTGAAGTTCTGCATTCCATCATATTGGATGGCGACACTGCTTGAATTGGGAACCATGATAGCAGGGACTATGATTAGCTTTACTTTTCTTTGATCTGATTTGATCTGAAGTTGGTATTTTTACACTGTTAAAACGAAATTAAAGCTAAGGCTTTGGATTCTTGAGAATAAATAGGTCAGTACATACCTATCAATGTTAGACAGGGCCTCGTGTTCATTAGTTCATGCATGACACCAATTCTAATACTGTGTGGCCTTTTCCCTGAAGTTTCCAAAAGAAAGTGAATGACAAGACACCAGGATGCGTAGATCTTTATCGTAGGATAGGACTTGCAAGAAGCTGATAACGACAGCTAACCAAATAACTCTGCCAAGTCACTAACATACAAGCTACTGTTGTTTGCTTCCATATACCGTTTTGTTCATTTTGTCCAAATTAATTCAAGCCAGGACACCCCTGCAAAGTTCAAGCTCAATCCAAAACCGATCAACTTAAATATTAATCCAATTCAGATTGAGTAGACAGAATCAGGTGGTGTCTTGCTGAACCAAACCCAAAAATTCATCCTTAATCTCAAGATTAGTCTAAGGTCCGTGTCACCAATACCAAATAGACGTCATGCAAAGGCGGAGAAAGTGCAGAAAGCAAAGAGGAACTCAAAATGTGCAATTTGATGACAAAAGATAAACTATATATAAGACTGCGATAGAGGAGGCAGTATATACAAAATTCAGTTGCAAATGAAAGCCAATCTTTTCATTTGGCTCCACTTTTTCATATTTTGATATTGTCATTCTCTTTGGCTGCTGTACATAATTTCCTTCTGTGCATAAAAGCACCAGGTGGGTTCTTCTATTTGGTTTGTTACAAGATTATCCCCTTACCCCTTCTTATCTCCTGCTGCTATAAACTCCACAAACCTAAACGCTGCTCAAGTCAAGACCTACTCTTCTAAGCTATCTACCGGTTGAGCTACTACTTAGTTACATCTACTTCTCCTAAACAACTCTACTTTTAGTCCATTGTTTTTTTACACTTGTACAAAACAGATCCAAATTTTCCCCAATACAAAATGGATCCAGTTCCTGCACATACCTCTTCCAATCCTGGACGTCAACATCCAATCACTCTGCATCTTCAATTACATTCACTCGTTTTTAAGTCACCGAAACTTTGTTCGCTTCAATATACGGTGACCGTACACTGTCTGCATTAGAATCGTTTCCTGAGGAACTACCTGAATCTGAACCTGCGAACACAAGAAATCGATACCCAGATTGACTTAATCATCTAATCAAAACAGATGCTACCCAAACTGCCACAGTAAACACCAGAGAAGCATGGATTTGGCAAAATTTTAAGACTTAATACCACTAGAAGGGGAGCTATCACTACTGGAACTTGACCCACTAGACCCACTTGACTTGCCGCTAGCACAACCAATATCAACATCTTTCTCGATCTCCACCGGTGGGTAGTTCTCAAATGGTATATCCTCTCCAATGTCCACATTCTCCTCCATAACCTTGTGTTCCACATCCACCTTTTCAATATCTGAAGCCTACATATTAAAGTTAACACCAAGAGAAATAAAATCACTAAACAAACCTTGAACTCAGAGCAATTAGATTATCAACTTGAAACAACAAATATGCTCCACTTTTAGTTTGAAACGCGATTACTGCAAAAAAGATTGAACTTTGATTTACCTGTGTGATATGGGCAGATGTGATGTGATTCTGAATGAGACCCTGACGCCTAATCTTGCTCATCATCTTCTTGTAGTTGCAAACAAGTCTATCAAGCTCCCATAGAGTCTCAGTATCGAGAACCTCCATATCAAGTTCAACTTCATCACCATCCTGATATAAACGCCCATTTCTCTTCCTCACTATATACAAAACTTGGGTCATCTTATCCTGAGGCAACTCCTCCAATTCCTTCCCAAGTTTCGCCTTTTCTGCATAGGTCATCTCCCTTTTGTTTGGATCCTTCGCTTTAGGCTTCGGCAACTTTCCCGATCTCGGCTCCACCACCACTTGAACCGGCGCTGGTGGCCTTTCCGGTACCTGTTGGACCTGAATAGGGTTGACCAATACAGATGTTGGTTGGGTCAGACTCTGATTTGAGCCAGAAATTCTATACTGTTCAGCCTCGAACTTCTTGTACGCAGGATCGAACATCTCATTGAACTTGGCCAATAACTGGCGTGCCATGAGGTGTACCTCATGCTCCTTGGGGTTGTACGTCATTGCATTGTCGAAAGTAAGCCTCACGTCGGCGGCAAATTCGAGCGGAGATTTGTAGACATGCGTGACGAGATTCAACTTCACGGTGCCAAGATCCATAGGCTTTTTGATGATCTGATGATAATCGAAAAGCCCCAATTCCACTGTATCCACAGGCTTGTTGAAAACCCATGAGATCTTCAACTTCATTAACTTCATCAAGATCTGCCCGCACCTTCTCATCATACTACTAGTCACTTTCTCGGTTAGAGGATCAAATTCCGTTACCACCCGTTTCGGGTCGGGTCCTGCTAAAAACGGGTTGCTTCGTTTGTATCCATGACCCGAAACTTTGATTTTGTTTTCTGCAGATTTCGGAGTAGCTCTCAGCTGTTTGGTGTTGAAGGGGCCGTTTGGCGGTGGGCACGGGGGAGAGAAGTGGGCCACCGGGCGAACGGGTCGAGGCTCCATCTTAAGAGACTCCAACCTGGCTTTAACAGCTCGGACCTGCTCAAGCTCCGAAACCAGACGCCTCTTCAGCTCCTTAAGCTCGCGCTTGCTGCATGCGCCGAGATTGTACGTCACGTAACCTCCACGAGATGTCTGGTCAATCAAACCGTTGAATCCTCCTCTCGCGAACTTCTCCGGCGGCGGAGACGGTTTTCTCCGGCGAAAATGCAGGTTGCTGGAAGGATCATGGTTGTTTACAAACATGTCGGAGTTCGATGCAGGCTTGGGAATCAATTTCTGGCCAGAGCTGGCCCTGAAAAACGAAGCATTACCACTATCGACCCCACCAGCGGCGGAGACAGCGCCATATTTCCTCACATACACCTTGTGGTCGCCCCAGTACGGCTCATTCCGGCTGCCTAGAACGGCCGATGCCATGTGGCCCTCGGGTCGGATCCTTCAATGGTCCGAAATCATAATTCTTTCGAAAGAGAAAGAACTTAAGAGCACACAGAGGGATGAAGAAAGAGAGAGAGGTGAGGGTTTCGACCCTCCTCACCTAAGACGAGGAACTCAGGGATGGTGATGACGACTTCTTAAAGGCCTTTCAGATCTGCCCGATGATGTTTCGGGCAGGACATACACCGTCGATTCTCAATCAGACGGTTCGTGATGGTTTTCTAGTTGCCCGTTTCCCTGTCTCCACCACCTGTCACGGACGGTCGAGATCCAGATTCTTAGTACACGTGACTATATGTAGACCGTTGGATGGAATGTCCTTGAGGGCGCCTCGTGTTGGGAGCGATTTGTTTGAAACAAGGAGAGAGTGGGAAACCAAAATTTCAGCTGAGTGGGAAATGAAAACTGAAAAGAGCGAGAGAGAAAGAGACAGAGGGGCCGGCAATGAGACTGATGACGTGGAAAAGTGGGCCCGAAGTAGAAACTGGCGATAGTATCTAAAAATCGTATGACGTACTTTGGTGGTATTTGATAGAATCTTGTCCCGCCAAGAACCGGAGAGGTGGGATCCAGTTTCTGCCAGCTCAGCACCCAAAATCCTGCTGTGACGCCACGTATGCATTTGGAGCAATTTTTTAACGTAAGGTCCTAATAATTTTTTGTTTATGGATTAAGAAGCAAAAAATTAATAATTAAAACATTAAAACAGTCCGCTTAATTATACTTTAAATTTTTTTAATTGAGAAAATTTTAATTCAATTTATTTTAATAATGTAATTAAGTTATCAATCAATTGATCAATTTTATAAATTAATTAATTTCTATAAATTAAAATTATTTATTTTATTTTATTATAATTTTTTAATTAAAGTTTTATTTTTTGATAGCTATAAATAATCTATTTTAAATTATCTAATTTTATTTAATCTTTTATCAATTTTATAACACCTTACACTAATTAATTTTTTAAACTTTAAATTTTTTATCTTATTAATTAAATTTTCAAACTAATTTTTACAATGATGAAAGAAATAGTGAATTTCGTGATAAAGTCTTGTAGGCTTTAATTCATTGTCTTCATGATGATGTTTGGATATTTACATATTCTGAAATGATTAGAAACAATATAATGTTATGCTTTAGTCTTGTATCAAATTAGTTAAATTGCTATTAATTAATGATATTTTTATTAAAACGATATAATAGATTTTATAATAATTCACATGAAAAAAATAGAATTTTGCTAATTTTAATGTTAAATAAAATGTTATATTATATTTTAAATTAGTTAGAGATAATTAATGCTATGATCTTTTTTTATAAACTCTCCAATTAGATTAATGATCTTAAAATTCAATTCAATACTCATTTAACACATCAATAAATACAAACAAATATAACTTTAACTCTTAAAAGTAGAGATGTCAAAAAGGGACTCGACCAATTTTAGCCCAAGTTGATTAGGCCACGGGACGATCATGGTCAGCCCAATCAAGTCACGGGCTGCCCCTGGCCCGATCAGCCCCGGGCTATATTGACATCTCCAATAAAAGTTCGCACAAACATTTATTTGTGAACTTGTTTATACCTATTTTATGGACACATTTACTAAATTCATTTATGATGTATTTGACTAATAAAAGGTTGCATATTTTTATTTTATGTAATGAATAAGATTGAGAAGTCTCTTTCAAAAAAAAAAAAAGATTGAGAAGTCATCTACACTCTTAACTAATTTTTATAAACTTTATCAAAGAGTGATAATTATTTACTTGTAAGTAGTCAAAAAAGGAAATAATTAAGAGAAATTTCACAACAACAACAAAAAATCATTTATATATTAATATTTTATATTTTATAAATAAAATTAAATCATTTAAATAATTGTATGTATCATGAATATGATTATTTAAATAATAACCATTATAACATTGTAATTAAATATTGATATATTATGTATTTAATATCTATATTTAAATATAAATTTTTAAATTTACATAAAACAAAAAAATTTTAAGAAAACATCTTATTTCTTCACGTATTTAATTACTTGCATGTTTGATAAATTATAATTATTTTATTTTAACCTTTTATCAACGTTTCTTTTTAGTACTTCTTCTAAAAAATCATAAGAAATATAACCAATATCAATTATTTTTGACAATGTGTATTTAATTAACTATAAAATTACTAATAATCTTTCAATGTGATACGAACAAAAAATATAATAGCAATAATTTAATTTTTCACGCTTTTTACGTATAAATACAAAAAAACACTTCAGTTGCATTGATGTAAATGATATTTATTGATATAAAGAAATAAAATTCAAATTTTACTTAAAATATTTGTACAATTATTATTTTGTAATGTATAATTTATATACATTACAAATTATATAAATTATATAATTTATATAATTATATAATTATACATGACTTAGGTCATGCTTCTTTGATTTAGTTAATCTTTGTGTGATTTAAATTCTTAGTTATTAGTTGTGTTGAACTTTAATTTAGTTTTATCATTAAAATTAAAGAATCATCTTACTTGATCGGTTAAATAATATAATAGCGATAATTGTTAGTATTTATAGTCTCTATGAGATTGATAATCGATATTCATCATCACTATACTAGAGTTCGATAGGTGTATTTGCCTTTGAGATTTATAGGATGGGGATGTCGCGTTTATCAACTTTTGATGTCGCTGTCGAGAACTAGAACATTAGGAAAGTTTAATCTAGCCATTTATTTTATTTCATTTCTTTTATGTTTTTTTTAAGCTTTCTTTCTTAATCTTGTGTTTGTGGTTTATTTTCAGAAATTGAGTATTCATAGTTATAGAAATATACATAATAGAAGGATAGAGAAGAATGTATTCTTAGGAAGAATATAGTATGTATGTCATTCATTACAACAGTTTTTAAAGCTTAAAATGAAAGGCATATAGGGATAGCAAATGTGGCCTGCATAGCCTGACTCAGCCCAACTTCGGCCTGGTTGGCCAGGCCACCAACCGAGCTTGCTTGGCCTTGCTGAGCCACGAGCTGGGTTAGGGTCAAGGTTGCCCTGCCCTGTAACTTAACAGGAAGGTACAAAATGGCGTTGTTATTTATTTTTTATTTAAAAATAATAAAGTTAAGTCAAGTAGCTTGTGGGTTGAGCCTGGCCAGGCTAAGAACGACTCAGGCCTGACCTGTCCCATTGCCGTCCCTAGAGGCATAGTGACATCTACTTAAAAGATCGACCAATATTTATGATGTATTGTAATATTTGTAAAGTTATCACCTTAATCTTAAATTTTTAGGCCCCAAATGTGGGGTATCCAATGTGCATTAAGAATTGACCTCAAGATACATCTTACGAGAATACTTATAATCTATAGAA
>JANZXP010000194.1:30117588-30136719 GCA_027576715.1 Erythroxylum flavicans | reverse complement strand
GCTAATGAAACTATGGTGATAGGCTTGCTTTGCTTCTGGTGGGTGTAAATTGAAGATTGAAAAATATACAGCAGAAGAAGGAATTTGTTTTATGAGTGGGTTGCTGTGGGGTTACGTGTTTGTGACATATTATTGATAAGTGAAGCAACAACGACAGTATTGCGTAGGTTAATTGCTATTGAAAAACACAGTTACATGCGCATGCTTTTGTGAGTTGAAAAATATCGTGGGCGTTAGACAAAAAAGGTAGCGTGGGCGTTAGATAAGAAACAAAGTAGCGGGCGTTTAGAGTTGTGGCTTTTTAGAGTTACGGAAGATATCGTTGCCAGAACTTTTTAGAGTTGTGGCTTCGGGTTGTATTTATGTAAATTAGCCTATTATTGTTGCGACAACTTCCACATCTATTTTAGTGCAGTGAAACTTATTGAAAAGTTTTTTTTTTTTATCTCAAGTGTATTATCGTTTTTATTTCTAATTATTTTAATCACTTGAGTTGTTCATTTAATTATTTTTATTATCAAACAGTGTGTGAAAATCCTCTATCGAGGTTAATACGAGACGGTCGTACTATTGAGTATGAAAATCTTTCACAAGAAGTGAAGTTGAGAGATAGTTTCAAGGGTTGAGTGGTGTCGGCTCAGTAAAGTCTTAAGTAATTCTATTATATTTCAATGAAAGTAATTAATCTAAGTGAGGGCCCCGTAGACGTAGGCAAAGAGTGCTGAACTACATTAACAAATTTCGGTGTTGATTTATTTTGTTGAGTTTAATTTTTTCTGATTTCTGTTTGTGCTAAAAGCCATCACGGTAAAATTAGAAAGTTTGTGAAACTATTGCCCCTCGTTTTTTCACTTCTCATGTAATGCTTTGTTCTTATTCTGTTTCAGTACTGGGGTGCTAACAAGGAGCTTTTTACTGGCAGACAAAAAGCTCCTTGTGTCACTCTCTTTTCCCTGTGATTGGTTCGGGTAGAGACTACAATATCCAGCAAAGATCCTGGACTTGATGAACTCAAGTCATGTTGGGCTCAAAAATATAAAATTGGTCTCCTACGTGATGCTTTTGCAACAACATTCTGACAGTTTCTGGTGCAAGAAGACTCTTGCGGGTAGTGCAACTCAACCTTTTAAAATTTAACCTACAAGGGTCAAGTAGTTTGCTTGCAGACACTGAGACGGAGATAAGTTTATTCTACTTTTCCTTCAGGGCGCATGGGTTGTCGAGGAGTCATATGATCAGAATGTACTTATCCAAGCAATCGTGTGCAGACTTCCATGGAACCAGAAATAATATAAAAGGTGTCACAAAACTCGCAATTGATGCTGATGGATTCTACATTTTGACACCTTCTGATAAGAACCACAGCTAAAGCAATTTTGATAGGAAACCCCAACTTTTAGCAAACCAATCAAATCATATTTTCTTTTATGAACGAAGCAAAGGATACCGTGATCAAATTGATTAACACCTCTTCGATTTTCATATTATAAAGTTCACACGAACAACAAAAACACTACAGAAAAAGCATGCGAATTTAGTAATTAATTTTCACAAAGATGCATAATTTAGCTTTATTAATGCATAACTGAAGCACAAAACGATGATATTGAACAAAATAGAGGATAGCCTGATTACCAGCTCAGAAACCTTCTCCCATAAATTAAGAGTAAGCTTCACTGTCAAGTAAGCTTTTTGCAAGCCACATTCTTGTTCCTTTTTCCAGTCTTGAGCAGTCCCTTTATTTCCTTCCTCCTTTCTCTTCCTCTTCCTCGTAATACCCTTAAATCTCTTCGCTCCTCTCGCAAACTAGTCCCGCCATCTCTTGCTTTGAATCACATTACAACTTCAACACGACTGCTACTACTCCTCCCTCTTCTTTTAAAACAATGATCAAGATTATAAAATATGCAAATTGTTAGGAGTAATATTTAGTTTAAAGTAGTATTCAAGGTAATATTATATTAACTTTCGCAATGCAATTATATCATATAATTTTTAATTAAATGATGAAAATTATTGTATATAAGTAAAAAGATTTATTAATAATTATAAATCGATGATTAATATATTATTAATTATTATTCAAATATTATAATTATAGGTAAAATTAATTAGCATTATATGATAAAAATTATATATTTTTATAATTAATGAAATGTAGTAATAGTAACTCGATAAAATAATAAAAAATAATTTTATTGATTAATATAAAAATCAATGACAAGTATATTTTTATTAAATTTTAATATAATTAAAAAAGAGAAATTTTATTTTATAAAATTAAAATTATAAAATAGCTAATTTTAATATTAGAATTTTTTAAGTGAGTTAAATGTTTATATAAAAATAGATAATTTAATTTAATTTTTCATATTCCTAAATTATAAAAATTAGAAAAATTATAACTAAAAAGAAAAATTACAAATTTAATTAAACATATTTTTATTAAAAGTTAAAATTTTCAAGTCACAAAACACTACAACCGAACTCACGGAAAAAGATCAAGTAGGATAAAACCAAATATTATATTATTACATTATAAAGAATATAGCAAGTGGAAAGAAAAAATTTCCAACTAGTTTATAATCAAACATAAATTAAAAATTTAGCAATAAAGATCGTAATGTAGAGTTTGCAATTGGTAAATAGAGAAGAGATGAGATGAGAGATAGAGCATGGAGCTTGAAGGAGTGCATTCAATTCCGATGCTTGAAGGAGTGAATTTAATTTATAAAAAGGATAGTTTTCAATTACATGTATGAATTGAACCATTCTTTTTTTACGTTTTCAAACACCTGTATTGAATTCAATTTATACCATTTCAAACTACCTGATTAACATAGAGTTAATTTTGTTAGAGATAGTAATAAGTTGAATCGAATAAGCTTGCCCATCCTGAACTAGGCTAGAAAGTTTTTGCCTCACCCCTTCTGGTGTAGTCTGAGCCCCATCAGACCAGCAGAGCGAAGCTTGGGCCAATCTAAAAATGTTTTTTAAAATTAAAAATAGAAAATAAGGTCGTTCTATTAAAAACAATGTTATTTTACCCATAATTTTTTGACTTTAGGTTGGTTTGTTTAGGAAGTCTAAGCTCGAGCCCGACCTTAAGCCGAGACCCAATTTTTGAAAGAAAAAAGCCTAATGCTAGGCTCAAGGCTAAGCCTGAAGTTCGGTCAAATCGAACCTGACTCATTAACTTTGAATTAAATTGGGCTTAAACTTATCTGTCACCCTAAATTTCATCAAAATTTTCATATCTTAATATCTGAATGTTTTATAAATGTTGGAGTTTAATTACCTAATTCAGCCCGATTCTAATTTACGATATCCAACATCTCTAAACTTTGTCAAATTTTGTATCCACTAAGGACGATATGCAAATATTGAGATTTAATTTACACACTTCAAAGTATTAGATTTTAATTTATATTTATATTTTGATAAAAATATTCAGGTTAAGAATCCTTACGATGCACGTCGAATATTTCTAAAATTAAATAAAGAACAAGATAGAAAAAATAAATTAGAAAAAACTTAGAGTTGATCGTTGAGATTACAAAATTTATTGATTAGGTATTGGAATCATTAGAAAAAAAAAGTAGCATATATCAAAGTAAGATTTCCACTATTGACAAATTATTTGCAATTCATCATCCACAGTCATGTTATAATATTAATGAACAAGTTAAAGGCTTATCTGCCTAATTTTTTGTTCCATTGGCTGACCAATAACTTGTGCTTTATACCTAAGATAATCTATTAAAGTAACTATATTCCTATGTTGCAAGAAAATGTTTTGTTTGACTTTAAGTTGATGGATGGTTATATAAATTTATTAAAAATATGTAATTTACGAATTATTATGTCACTATATATAATAAGAATTTATAAAAATAAACTTTTAATACATATTAAATAAGACTTTATTTATAAATATGAAAATTTTAAATACAAATAAGAAATCCAAACTAATAAGACTTTTGGCTCGTAAGTTTAATAAAAATCTAATGTCAACAACTTATAGGACTTTTGATACTAATAAGTATTATTAAACTTGAATTTGTTATTACATATAAATTTTAATGTGGTATACTACATTTTTCATAAGTATTATTAAACTTGAATTTGTTATTATATATAAATTTTAATGTGGCATACTACATTTTTCATTATTTTATATATTAAAATATTAGAATAAAATAACCTAAAGTGCTAAACTTTTTGAATTTTTTTAATTCAGTGTATAAAATGTTAAAATTTTCAATTAAGTAAATAATCATTTATAACCCTAATAACTCAACTCAAAACTTTAATTTTGTTAGTATTTTTATCGATTTAGCTAACGAAATCATTTTTGGTAATATTTAAGCTTTTACTCAAAAATTAATGACTAACTAGGCATCCAAGTGGACTGATTTTTCACGTGAAAGTTTAATTGTCATAAAAAATGATTATTACCTGATTCGACAAAAATATTAACAAAATTAATATTTTGAACTAAAATGTTTAATTATAAAAAAGTTGATTGCTTAAATTAAAATTTTAAAATTTTGACTTATATAAAAGTCCAATAAAATGTATTTAAAAGTTTGTGGTTACAAACAACTCCTTCATTTAAAAAAGCAAATAATTGTTAGATCTGGGGAGCTCACTTACATGGAAGATCTTCAATGTAGGCCTGCCTAGTGAGATAATATACTCGTGAGCTTTAACACTACATTTCAATCTAAAACCTTAAGGCATTAGGTTTATGGATCATTTTTACTTATATGTCCTTCACTAGTTTCATCTTTTGCCAATTTGAGGTTCCTACTCACACTTGACATTCCAATAATCTCTCCCTCAAGTGTGAACTTCCATATTAGGCTCAGACTCACCCTTTAGCGAAAACTTTTTTTCTTAGTAGCTAAAGTATATGGTCTTACCAAGAACCCTTTTACTCTACAAGTCTGGGCCTACTCGAAATCTCCTTGCTCTTCTTTGTGGGGAGGCAACCACAGAATCCAACTACCGTCTTCATATTCATCCCTTGCTGAATCATTGGCTCTGATACCACCTGTTGGATCTGGAGAGCCCACTTACAAGTGAGATCTTCAATACGGGCATAGTGAGAGAACATACTCGTGGACTTTAACACTACACTTCAACCCAAAACCTTAAAGCATTAAGTTTATGGATCATTTTCACTTATATATCCTTCACTAGTTTCATCTCTTTCTAATGTGAGATTCCTACTCACACTTTTGACGTTCCAACAATAATTGCATCTAACTAATGAATGTTAATCCAACTTTACATGAAATCAAACCAAAAGAAGGGACTTTAAATGGGAGGATGACAATAAAAAATAGATAAAAGAAAGGAAAAGAAAGATTAGATAAGCAATAAATAATAGGTAGCTATTAAGGTTTAGATTGATTGTATACCTAACATTTTAAGTATGATTTCCACTACAACCACTCATCATAAAACTAACCACTTTGTATTCTTGCTCTTTGAAGTACTGCCCCACAATCCCACCATCACCTTGCCTTCTCTTTTCATGTATGATGAGTTTGACATTAATGTAGTTCTTATCTAATACCCTTTATTCTCTTTATCTTTTTGTTTATTTAATTAACTAGTCTTTAAAAAATTCAATCCATCATTGGTTTCTTACTTTTGCTAAAGCTTCGAATGTACATAATATTATATAAATTAAGTGATCTAAATAATTAATATTTATACGCGTAATATCTTTGATTTAATTAATATTTATAAATTTAATATATCTGACTTAAAATTAAATAAGTTTATAATTAAGTAATAAATTTAATTTAATTAATATTTAAAAACGTAACATAAGAGAGACTTTTGAATTGGTGGACATCACTTGATGAAACATCAATTCATGACCAAATAATACCCTCAATGTATTACAGATTTAACTTGTGTCTACTCACCACTTGTCATCTTTTTAATCACCAAAATAAAAGTCAATTATCTAATCAATACTCGTACCTAAAACTTTTTCGGTATTAGGTGAACAAAAAATAAGATTTACTAATCGGGTCCGTTCAATATTTTAAAAATTAAATTAATTTTTTTTTAAAAAATATAATTTTAGGTTAAATAAAATTAAAGAATTTAAAATATAATTAAAAGAAATTATCCATTTTTATCGAAAATTAAAGTTTAATTAAAAATATTGAATAAAAATTAATTAATTAATTTTAATTTATTAATTTATAAAAAAATTAATTAATTAATTAACTGATATCAAACTAAAAAATTAAAAACTGAACCGAAGATTAACTATCTCAAATTTATTATAATAATTAATGTAATTTACAGAAAGAATCTTGAGTAGGATTTCCACTGTAACCAACCATCATACAACTAACTACTACTTTCGTTTCTTGTTCCTTCAGGAACTGCCCACCCTATTCCTATCACCGTCACTTTCTCAAGCTATAAGCCATCATCTTATCCTTTTTATGCATGTCTATGACTTATCCATTTCCATTTCAGGTTGTGTAGTTCTTCAATGACATACCCTTTATTCTCCTTTTCCAGATTCGAGTTAACCAAACGTCATGCTCTGTTTTTGAGATCAAACTTTCATCTTTATTACAACATAACATTTCATGTCTAGCCAAAAGTAACCTGTGACTTTGTATTTTAATCATTTTATAAAAAAATTTAAATGATATTTTAATATAATTTTGTATTTTGTTACGGTTTAACTCAATTGTAAAGTATGAGACTTGAATCTCATATTGATTAAATACAAAATTGTTGTAGAATTTATAAAGACTTTGAACTTTCCACTCTCATTAACTAACTTTTAGGGTGCGACTCTCCAAAAATCCTTATCATATTTTAATGTCATTTGGAAACAACTTTTAGTATTATTAGACCGGTAAGATTTTTACTGAATATAGTTGATGTTATATTAGTATTATTAAAATAATATTTATTTCATTTTAAATAATGGATAAAATAGTAGTATAAACAATGATAATAACTTATATAAACCTTTAGTGAAACATTAAAATAAAAATCACACTTTTAAACAATATTTAAGGGATTTTTTTAAAGATTGGTCCTTATTAGTTAATTTTTATGTTATATAGACTAAATTAATTATTCATATACTAGAAATTGTAAAAAAAAACTTAATTTTTTCTAAATTTTATGATACTATTAATAATATTTTGAAGATATTAAATTTTTTATAAAATATTTAAGAGGCAATTCATACCTTTTTATATTTTTATGTTTAAGCCTAATGTTTTTTGTAATTTTATGTTTGATCGAAAATATACTTTGAACCTGAATGATTACAATAGAATATAACTTAAATTTTAACATTTTGAAGCGTTTAAATTAAATCATAATATTTATGAAATGTTCAAATCCTAAATAGAGATTAACTATTTATCAATTGAATGTCATATTAATACTAAATCGCATAATTAACTTTTTAAAATTAATCAAAAAGTGGATCTCTCATTGTCATACATTTCAAATAGTAAGTCTCACTTTTCATATGATAGTGAAACTCGTTTTTTAGTTAATTTTATTAAAATTTTTATCTATTTTAAATATTTTAAAAATATTAAAATTTAATTTGAACAATTCAAAACGTCACGCTTTGTTTTGTATTCTCTTCAACGTATATATTCAAAAATACATTTTTAGCTTTTATGTTTCTTTCTTTTTTCCCGTTGGACAAATAGAACTAGGTTGGATCGTATTCATAGGAATAAATTATGAGTTTGTGTTAGTGCATATATAAAACTAATTAAATTGGTCTCATACAACAGCTTAAATTTTTGTGTTAAAACAGTCCCTTAACATAATATCAGAGTCTAAATAGTTTACTTAACAAACTCAAAAAGAATTTGCAAGTGAGGGAAAGTATTGAGATAATAAATTCCACATTGAAAAGATACAATATCTAACAATAACATATAAAGTTAAGAATGAACAATCTCCTATAAGATTTAAATTTTTTAAATCGATATCATTCTCAACCCAACTTAAATTTCAAGATTTTGAATTCCTTTTCCACTTTCTTTGGTTTATATAAAGTTATAAACAGTCGTAGCAACATGCTTTTACATAGTAGGGTTTTTGTTTAATTCATGTCAATGGGTTAATCGATAAAGGCAAGGCAGATTCCTTGATTATAGCTGCAGATTACCATTAAAATCGGGATTATAATTATTCAGATCCCAGGATTTGCGCGAAACCAAATAGTTAAAGTGGCCGCTTCTGTGGCTTCAAATGTGACTGGTGTTAATGCCCAGACATAAAGATCATATCGTATCTCTAAATTTGATTTCCTGTCTTTTTTTTTACTAATAAGATATTTTAATTTTTAATTAAGTATTCTAAATAAAAATTTCAATGAACTGATAATTTAAGATTAAACAATAAATTCGATGCAATTAGAAAATAATAAATTCACTTATTTATGCATTCTAATGAAATTAAGCAATAATTAAAAATTTTCAATTAATTTTACCGTTTTGATTGTAAAAATTTTAAACCGACCAATTTTTTTATTTAATTTATTTTAATAACTTTTATTACTAAAAATTAATTAGTTTATTAATTAATCGGTTAATTTTTTTAAATTAATAAATTAAAATAAATCAATTAATTTCTAATTAATAATTTATTTTTAATTAAAATTTAAATTATTTGATAAATAAAGCTAACATTTCTCAATCATATTTTAAAATTTGTAATTTTATTCAATTTTTAATTAGTTTGATGAAAGTATAATATCAGTTAAATTTTTTAAAGCTTATATCTCTTATCTTGTCGTTTTAACTTCTGACTAGTTTTTTATAAGCGATTTTTGGACCCATCAAATCTTCTGTTCCATTTACTCTGTTCTAACTATGTTTCATTAAATATAATCCATATATTTACGTGGAATAAATCTTATCCATACATTTATGTAAAATTTACGTAAATATATGGATGAGATTTAATAAAACATTATAAAAACAATATAAGTGATACCTAAAATTTGATCCTATTTTTAGAAACCTTCTCTATTCCATCGATTGAACCTTCCACTAATCAAAGAGGGAAAAAGCCTTCTTCTATTCCATCGATTGAACCATCCGCTAATCAAAGAGGCTAATTTCCTCTCTCTTGGTTTTTCCCCCCGACTTAGACTATGATTAGACCCTCTAATCAAAGAGGCTTATCAAAGGTTAAACTTTTAGACCAAGTAACAATCATCTTAGAAATAGAGCAAAGGATAAGATGACAACCAAATTGTAATTCGATTTGAAATTAATAAATTAAATTAAATTTTGAATTGACATTAAATTTAAAGAATTAAATTGAAGTTCAACTAAAATAATTCATTTTATTATAAAATAATATTTTGCTTAGACATGACAAGTTAGAGTAGGTTGAGCCAAATTTATAATTAATTCGACTTATTCTAAAATTTTCAAAGTATGGCTCAATTTTTAAGTTTAAATTTAATTTAATTATTTAAAATAATATTATTTTAATTTTAAATTTGACTCGACCTGACCCACTCTAACTTGCCATGTTTAAGCAAGATAAATTAGAGCACTTTATCCGCATTAAAGTGAAATTAAAATATTATTATTTTAAATAATATAATTAAATCTAAACTAAAAAATCGAGTCATATTATGAAAATTTTGGATTAAGCAGAATTAATTACAAATTTGACTTGACCCGATCCACCCTAACTTGTCAGCAGAAAGATTAGACTCGATAGATTGGAGCATTTTATTTTTATTAGAATGTTTTAATTTTATGTTACTTAATTTTATTCGTACATTTATATAAATTTTATGTAAATATATTAATAAAATTTAATAAAATAAGATATAACCCAATTAATCGGAATAGAAAATCTGTCCCGACTTAGATAACTTCAAGAACCTGCCCGATAAATATCATTGCCATCGGCATCGTCAGCTTCTTCCAGGATAAGACCATTAGTAGGCCACAATCTATAATATATTGTCCGACGAGACCGAGGCTGCGCCTCCGTCACTTTCGGGCGTCCCATTTCATTTATAAAGAGTGCTATCATCCGTACATTTACAAATCCTAGTTCTCTAGTAAAAATATTTTATTTGAATATATGAGGAAACAGTGTGGCCCATTATGCTTTTGTGTACAGGACAAGACAAGACACCTTATTTGCCTCTTGTTGCTGCTAATTACCTTATGCGATCTAAATTTTTATTCTTAATTTTATAATTTTAAAAATATTATTTATCTTTATATAGTATTATTTATTTATTTTTTTAAATATTATTTTTTATTTTCAATTATTCTTAATTTTAAAATAAAATAAATGAAAATATAAATAAAATAAAAATATTATATAATTAAATAATATCTTAGAATAAATGATAATTTTCAGAAAATTAAGATAAAAAATTCGTATCAAAAGAAATTAGGTAATTAAAATTATCTTATGGCGTCCATTTTTAGAGTACTGAATAGAGGTAAATGTAATCACTTCGGCGAAGAGTGAAGTCTAACACTAATCATAAACTTTCATCCAAAGATTTCCAACCAAACTTCAAATCAAAGTAAGTTTTTGATAATGAAAAGGATGAAATTACCGAACTGGGGTATTGAAGTTACTTTGAAATCATATATCTTATGATGCCAACTTGAACGAAACCTAATATGGAAGGAACTCGTACAAAACGTGGTGCCAGAGATAGAAATCAAAAAGATCAAAGACAAAAGACACTAGACACTTTGAACAAAAGCAGAAAAATATGAAGAAGTAGGGACATAGCTTGAAACAGATAGAGAGCATATAGCCTCTCGTTCGTTCATCGCTCACTTCATGCCGACTTCTTTAACTCCAAAAGCAAAGTAGAAAGGATTATACAAACAAAATGATATCATTGATCACGGAACGAGTACTAGCGTTTGCACTGGGAATGGTGGGATTTCAAAAGTCAGCATCTCATCTACAGTAAAATTAGGTCATGAGATGATAGCGTCCCCCTCTATTATTATTATTTTTTTGAACAAGGGGCAAAAAGCCTCTAAATGCTAATTAGAGTGGACGCCGCCAGGGTAATGTGGTGCTAAAGCGACCCTGTGCAAGGATAGACTGATGCCAGCAGGAGGATTAGGGAATTCATGGGACCCTAAAAAAAGGCTTAATGCAAAATTGGCCATCCAATTGGTGGCAGAGTTTCCTTTACAATAGGAGTGTAGACATTTTAGTTCTCAATCCCTGTGGAATAACATTTTGAGTTTGGAGATCAGGTTCAGTTGTAGTGAGTATACGGAGGATCTTTCTCAAGAAGTTTGATAACTTTGTGCTATCTACTTCCATTAAAACTCGTCGTTCGTCGAAACGCCAAGCTAACTCCAATCCTTTTAGGGTCCCCAAAGTTCTGACGCCAACGACGTGCAGTTGTCAATTTGATAGGCTCAGTCGGTCTTTCATTCGTCACAGTCATTCCTTAACACGCCCCCTATTAAAGCTACTCCACTAGAAGTCTTGGCGGCTCCATCAGTGTTGATCTTGCACCATCTCATCGTTGGTGGACTCCATCTAATTTGGGCATTTGGGTGAGAGGATTGTGGGTTAGTGATGAGCGTAAGCGTATTAACCTGCTGAATAACCCTAACCCGAGCCATAATGACCTCCACGTGAGAGGCAGGTGGGAGGTCCGTAAATATTTACTGGTTTCTCCATTTCCAGATGAACCAATAGGTAACACCAAAAAGCATATTCCAGTTCATTCCAAAAACTGGTGGCCTTTACATGGAGAGGTTAGCAGTCAACTAGGGAAGGTAGTTGGTTGAGGTAAAATTATGCCAATGTCGTTGAGGCTCGAGCATGTGCCACACTGTGCGAGTAGTGGGACAATCCTGAATGCGTGTAAGCATGATTCCTCAGCTAATGATCAGCTTTTACAGTAGGGATTATTACTAAGATGTCCCCGGACCCGTTTCATGTTAGTGAGAAGACGACCCTGCAACACTAAACATAGGAAGGAATGGATGTGTTTAGGCCCCTTAAAGCTCCAGATAAGCGTCCAGTGATGATCCTAAGGATGGCATGAATTATTGCATAAAACAGTATAGGCCAATTTGATACTGAATTGACCAGATTTTGTCCAGCCGTTATAGATTATGTCCTACGCATTGGTGTCCGTAGGGGGGCTCATGGCTGCAAGTTGGAGGCAAACGGAGGTTGGGAGATGGGTTTGTAAAAGACTCCAGTTCTAGTGGCCGTCTGCAGTAATATATTCTCTCATGCGAGCTTGTTTCTCCACTTTAAAAATAGTGGACACAACGACCTCTGAAAGTTTAGTATCCCCTCAGCCATACATCTTCCAAAAAATGCACAATGGAACCATCCCCTAATGCCTATCAAATACCAAGATACACTGCTGGCCAAATCTTACAGATGGCTTGCCAAAGGAAGGAATAGCACTCCACTTGCAATTTTGGAGGAATGTGAGTCATGGGGGGCAGATATTTACTCCTCAGTATTTGAACCCACAGGGCGTGAGGTTGAGTAAGAACATGCCAAGTTAACTTCACGAGGAAGGCATCATTATGTTCTTTCAGCTTCTCCAAACCAAGGCCTCCACGATTCTTGGGCTGATTAACGTCAGACCATTTGAGTAAATTCACCTTCCGTTCCCCTGCATGAGCACCCTAGAGGAACCGACGATAGGTCCCTCTTTTATTCTTTAATGGATTGTCTAATGAGCGTTTTAGTGTCCTCAAGTGGTAGGGACCTCTCAAGTAGTCTAATATTTGACAAATTTAAAATGTATTATTGTTTAATCAAATCAATCGAATTTTTATATAATTTTAAATTGTTCACTAATTTAATATCAACAATAACAATTCAATATAAGTTTTGTTGAGACATAGGGTTTGAAGAAGTCTAGACATATGCAGTTTTACCTTTAATTAGTAAAGAGATTGTTTCCTATAGACTTACATAAAAAAATGTAAATATAAATATAATAATAATAATAATAATAATAATAATAATAATAATAATAATAATAATAAAAGATACATACTAAATTTAACATTAAAATTAAAATAAAAGTAGACATAAATGATCATAATAATAATTTAAAAATAAATAAACAAATAAATAAATAAATGCATGTAAAAATACAAATATAAAATAAATAATACAATAAATACAGAACAATAATAAAAATAAAAGATAAAATAAGTAAATAAATATATAAACAAAAAAGAAAATATGTAAATAAATAAAACAAACAAGTCATTATAAAAAAATGTTTGGGCTAGTTAAGGAAATACTTAAGCTAAATAACTATAAGAGAAGTACTATATATTAAATGTTTAGGCTCAATATAAAACATAATATTAGAAAGAAAATATTTAAAAGACATATGGGAAAGAGAATGACCCTTTATGTAAGATTTTTTACCCATATTTTTTTACGTTAAAATTTTATATTAAGAGTCACGTCTTTTATAAATTATAGTAAAATCATATCATTCTTTATCACTTTTTTCTAATTCGTTCTAGGTCTTCTCTCACAGTCCCTAAATATAATCCTCTCGTATCTACTTACTTGAGAGCCAAGATGTCTTCTCTTAATATGTCCGAATCACCTAAATCTTGTCTGTGTTAATTTTTCATTAATATTAGTCACATTCAATTTGTCTCTTGTCGTTACGTTTCTAACTTTATCTCTTTAAGACGAGACATGTTAAGATGATTATTATGATTTTATTACAAAAATGTAAACTTTTTATATTTAATAACATTTTTATAAAGTTAATTGATTTTCCTCTTTTTATTTTTTAAATGACAAGACGGAATTTGGGTTATCTTTATTTTGTTTATCAAAACGATATAATTAATTAAATATAGGACCAGATTCTTAGGTTATTTCTCTCTTTTTCTTTTTCTTTTTCTTTTTTTTTTTTACTGTCGACACACTTGACACATGATCTTTTCCTTTTTCTGTGATGTTTAAACATTTGTCTAAACGGAATTTAATGAGAGTGGGAGTTTCAGAAAAGGAAATGTGAGTTGTTTTTTGTTTTTACGCAGCTGACTTAGATTGGAGTTGAATAGAATTGCGTAATTAGTCTCTTAATAATTGCATAAGATGAGTTACATTCCACTAATAGTTTCAGTTTTGCTCAACCAACCATTTACTTCTTCCTTTGTAGATTCTGCGGTTTAAGAACAACCAATGTCCTTAGCTTAATGATTAACTTCACCTAGACCACCTCTTGGAGCGATTTGATTGTCTTTTGCTTTAGTGGGCATACATGTGGATGAGATACAAGTTAACTTTTCCAGTTACAGTTGATACCAACTTATGACTGCTGACTGCTGAGTGAAAAATGACAAGTTCGTGTCACTGCAACACACGTCTGGCTGGGAACATCCACTCAGGTAGGAGCATATCATAAATTGTTGCTAAGATCTAACCATTGAACAATAATAACATAAATAAAAGATCTAACGCACTGAGTGACCAAAAATTCCTTCTTCTACACATTTTCCAAGTTGCTCGTCAGACTAAATTTGGACCCCATCATCTTCTAACACTGGTGTCTTTTCGATGTTTCAATGAATTAAGAAGCCATCATTTTCTTGACTTTTATGTTTTGGTGCAACGTGAAAAACTTAGTAGATCATGACAATCACCTACTTCGATCTGACCTGAGTAGTGTCTTCGTGAATCATTAACGTAAATTCTGGTGCAGACCAACTCTGTTTAATCAGAACTTCTTCTGGTAGTACTCCAAAACAGGGGGGATAACTTTAGATCATGCCCAGTTCAAACAAAATCATGAACAAGTTTTGTATGAACTTATAATCACCAGTAATACGGATCAAAGTTAAAAGTGCAGGAGAAATTTGGAATTCCAGTTTCTTTTCAGTATTTTCACTCATGAAAACGTATTACACGAAAGGAAATGGTCTTGCTCTACTGGGGATAAAAATGGATGTACACCTACCATCTTCAATGTAAAGATTAAATCTTTATATCTCCAATATGTACAGTAGACATCACAGAGCTTTGTTAATACAGAGGAACAGGAAATCGTGGCGGTTTGGGCGGTTTTTGAGGTTCAGGAGCAGGTTTCTCTTCTCGAGGCGGTTCACATGGACATGGCAATGCTATGAACTTTGGAATCTGATCACCTGGCATCAAAACTGGCAAGCTTTGGGTTTGGTTTTGTTTCAAATCCTGCAAACAAAAAAGGGAAGAACAAAAACCCAAAACAGTCAAGTGTCAGATACCAGATTATGAAACACCTGTCACAGGTTTGAGGCAAACACTGAGCATATCATTATGTTTGTTTCTGGAAATTACCAAGTGGGCAGGTTTAGCCTTGGAAGGTGAAGCTTCAATGTCGGCCTCAGGATCAGGTTCACCGGAAAAAGATCGGCGGAGTGATCTGAGCTTATCCCAGTGATAGCAACAAGAGAAAATACCGCTTAAGCTGAAGATGACGAGCAAGAGCAGAGCTGTGCCGAGAGGGAAGCCAAGGGACGGTCTAGACGCATCCATGTGAGGAGGAGAAAGATTTGGACTCTGCATAGCTAACAAGAACAACGCCTGAAACTCATGTGTAGACGAAGAGAAGAGAAGCTGATGGAAAGAAATTGAGGAAAACAAAACAAAAATGGTGTGAAGTGAAACGAGGAAGGAGTGGTGGGTTTATAAAATGAGTTGGAGGAAGAGTACGTGTAAAGGTACGTTTAATGTCCGGGCCATGGTACGGAAGAAGGGGGGTCCACTTGTTCGTGAGTGCTGAACCAGAATGTTAAAAAGGGATTGCTTTGGTTTTGGCAGAGAGGCTTAGAGCTTGAAGAAGACAGTAGCAAAGAAGATGGTTCTTCAAAGCGTGTCTAATGTGAAATCAGGAATTGAGGTTCTTGAAAAAGAAAAATGCACATTTGATGTGCCGGGGCTGCCAAAATTTCTCCTTCCGAAGTTTGGAGGTCTGAGGTAGATATAGCAAAAGGTGGGAACAAATCACCGCGGATTACTCCGTTACCATCCTATTTTACGAATATTCATCTATTCAATAAATAAGATCCATATAACTTAAATCGGGTTTCAATCTGGTACTTCAAATCTTAACTTGACTCAAAATTCAATTTAATTGAATCTAACTCATTAAGTGTAGATCTAATCGAACATATTCTTCTACATATGTGGTTGTGGAAGGGCCCTACTTTAAAGAGACTGTACCCTGGCTCTTTTGTTATATGGTACAATTGGAATTGGATGTGTCAATTTTGAAGCGCACTAGTTCATATACACAGGCACAAATTGCTGAGGATGCCAATTCTACAATCACACTACACAATAGCACTAAGTGCCCTGTAACATCCTGACGTAGATTCGAGGCAATTGATTATTATCAGTTCCTTTAATTTCAGATAAACAGGAGAGTTTCCTATACATAATATTTTTAATAGAGTAAATTTTGTATTTGATAAAATTGACTATGAATTACCACTAGTAATTGATTATGTAATTGAGTCCACTCGGTATGGGTATGGATGCGCTAGCCTTCCCCAACACAGGTATGATCTGAGCAGGCTTTATTTGGGCATTCCATATCCATGTAGAGATGGAGCTATGGAGCTTTTTCAGCTTCTGGGTGACAGGCATTCATGTGTTTTTCCTGACCGAGAAGTAGGACTCAAAAGCATGAACCCAGGCTGTGGGCCGAAGATGTTTCCAATAGTCACAAAGACAAATGGAAAGACAAATGGAAAAATCTCATTTGCTCCTAGTGAAAATGACGTATTTCTGGATTTTTAACGGGAACTAAGCTCTTACCTACGACTGTGCAAGAGCAATTTGGCTTTTTTTGAGCTCAGGACAAAGATAACACCATCAACAAGCAAATCAGCACATAAGGAGGCAGACATCAGCGCTATTAGCTTCACTGTCGAGCATAAAGTTGCAAACTTTTTCAATGTCTGAGCTGGCCAGCTGATCTCTGATATTTTATGCATAACTATATTTCTTAACTGGTAGCAATCCAAAGTTGAAAAATATTGCATAGGGAAGAATTCATTCATCTTTCATGGAAGAAAAAAAAAGATTTGCAGAAAATAATCATTAGCAGAAAGCAATCCCACATACAGATTGTTGACCATCCGATGATCTTGAAGTTCTGCTATTGAAATTTTGCTGTGAAAAGCTCTGGTCCTGAATCCATGAGCTAACAACAGCTTAGTTCAAGCTGTAATGTCACAGAGCCACATGTGCATGTCATTTTCACATATTTCTGGCGTCCAATGGACCCAATTTAAGAACACTCGGTTGCTTCCTTAGGAGGGTTAAGTCAGGCATTGTAGTTTGCTTTTGTTGTAGGCTTAGATACTCCTTATCCTCAGAAATGAAGCTTCTTGTTGATCTTATCTTCTTTTGACATCTTAACCAAGTTACAGTTCTCCTCTCAGGACAGGACCATCGCCCCCTAAAGTAGAAATTCTTAGATATAGGACAAAAAAGTTTGTCATTTCTGAATTGTATCAAAGGGATCAAAATGGAGCGAAAAGATACTTTCAACTCTCTAGCCAAATTCATCTAGGATTCTTATCTTCTTTATTCACTTTACATAGGGATGGTTGAGTCCGAGTTGAAGCCCGATCGGGAATGGACTAAATTTGAATATTTTTCAATTTAAAAATTGAAAATATCTTTGTTTTATTCAAAATGACGTTGTTTTAAACTTTTCAATGCTTAAGTTAGAATAATTCGAGCAAACCAACTTAAACTCTAACTCAACCAAAACTCGAAAGTTAAAAAAATTCAACCATAACTAGAAATTTAGTTCGACTCGGGTTAATTCATTGAATTCAAAGTTAGATTGTACCAAGACATACGCCAAATTTTCATCTCATCAAGTGATACTAGAGAACTAAGAATATGATCATAGATTAAAACCTATGAACAACCACTGGATGTCCATACAAAGGTTTTCAGATAGGGTTAGTATTCACCTTCAAAGGAAATACACCGCCGTTCCGTAGATACGTTTCATGTGAAACAAAAAAGAAAAAAAATGATAATTGCTCTTCTCATATATAATTTTGGTTGAGAGTAAAGAGGCAGTAGCAACCAATCAAGGTAGAAAACCAAATATATCTATAATAAATTCAGATGAACGTAATTCTAAGTTTTAAAATTATATATTAAATTAATATTGAATTTTTTAGAATAATAATATTTATCTATAAAATCAAGATCATTTTTTAAAAATTTAATCCGTTCCAAACTTTGTGCATTTTAAAAAGTTTTAAATATATAACTAAATTATTGTGTAAAAGTAATATATGTGCATATGTATTATTTATGGAATTAAATTTGCAATATTAATGTAAAAGAAAATACTACATGTTAGGGAATCATTATCTATTATTCATGTAACAAATTATGTTTTACCTCAACTTGTATAAATACCCGTGAATAATAAAATGACATGATAGTATTTTAGCATAATATCTTACTCTTGATATGGTATCAGAGCCTTTAGGATACACGTCCCTTCCTATTTTCATTCAATGGCTGACACATCTACTGAATTTCACTCATCACCTGTACCTTATTTCTCCTATGTAGTCATTAGCAAACTCACCACCGAAAATTTCCCTTTATAGAAAGTGCAAGTTAGTGCCTATCTTCGGGGTCAAGACTTGTATCAATATGTCGATGGAAGTCTTACTCCTCCTCCTCAATTTATTCCTGACCAACCTACTGTTAATCCAAAACATTCTTGACTTCCTTAAACTCAATAGCGACATGGCCGTTTGCAGGCCAATCAACGCTGGAGTAGCTGGTGGAATACTTCGCGACGACAAAGGCAACTGGGTCATAGGATTCAACAAGAGGCTAGGAAAATGCAACCCACTTCAATCTGAACTCTGGGGAATTTATCTGGGCATATCCCTAGCATGGTTGATCGGTGTGCGTAAACTAGTCATTGAATCAGATAATAAAGAGGCTATCAATCAACTGGCAAATGAAGGTTCATGGCAAGGAGTAGGCTTACCTCTCGTTCGAAGAATCAAGTGGGAACTGAAAAAATGGTCGCACATCGTTGTCACCCATACGAGG